>ML837665.1:2892-34430 GCA_009831015.1 Picea engelmannii | reverse complement strand
TGTCGTTGGCTCCTATATGTATATTGTATTGTAAACAATGTAACACAATGTATGAATATAATATATGCTGGTTTTCCCGGTTTGGGTTTCCAGGTGAAAAATCTCCGTGTAATGTTTGTATTTGCCATTGTATCTTTTCTGTTTTTTTCTGAATATCAGTTTGCAGTAGATATTGTACAATGTTAGAATTTACACAATCAACCCTAGAATAAAAATGGCCCTAGGTGTAGATAACCTAGGCCTGGGACGTCTCCTCCTTCTTGACCTCTGGAAAGCACGACTAGCAATAAGGGAAGAAAAGGAGAAGAGTGTAGAAAAGGCTAGGCTCTTTCCTTCTTCAATGGCTGAAAAGTTTCTCTTTTAGGGGACTTGAGACAAGGACCTACTTGTGTGCTTGTCACCTAGGTTTTTGATTCAGCAAATTATAAATAAATATAAGAAAATAAGACTACAACCATTCAATCAAGAAGTTTTGCAAAAAAATACTTACAATTCATCAAGAAATAATCATGCAAACCCTAGTTGTAACACCTTCCTTCAAGAGAAACACCATAAATGCCAAAAAATGTCTTCCTTCCACAAGTGTGCCTCACTAAATCAACAAAATACCCAATATAGGGCGCAAATTTCATACCTCCTTATGGAGTGAATGAGTGATGATGATTGAAAATGAGAGTGAAAATCTCTCATTTATACAAAACCTTGACCTAATTTTACATTTTAGGTTAGGTAAAAGGCTGACAAGGCCAAATTATCAAAATAATATTGTTTTACATTAAATTGTCAAATAAAAACCCTAAATAAGCATAAAAGAGAGTAAAATCCCCTCTAAGGGAGGTGCTAGCCCTTTCTAGGGAAAATGAAACATCCTGGAGCAAAACGTTAGCCCTACAGGGGCTTCTCCAACATACCACATGTGCCACTATTGCTAAGTCTACCTCCAAAGATGTCCAATAGGCTGGATGATGTCATGGTCATCAAAGGTGACGTACCAGGCATTCCAAGGCCAACGTCTCAGTGAAAATGGCTCACCCCCCTAAGCTAAGCTATGTCGGGGTGCCTCTGGTGGAACGTCCTCTTCTTCTCTGGTGCAAATACTTTGATCAACCTATGTTTTGTATCTACCCCATGATGGGGTCTCAGCATCCATCTGGTGGGCTATTCAGACCCATGGAGGTCCGGAATGATCATCTCCCCATGTGTACCGATCCAAATGGTACTTGTCCGTCAGGTATGGTCCTGCACATCAAAGGCGACGCCCTCCATGGGCTCATCAGTCACAGGGATCATGGCAATGTCAATCACATTTCATCATTAATATTATTAAACACATGCATAAAATCCCTAATACATCAATCAATAGCTCAAAGGCGTTACACAAGCTTTCAATACAGGTCTGGGGAAAAAGACAAGGCTTCCTATTGGGCTAGTGTCCACAGAAAAGGGCAAGTTCCCAGAAAGACCTCTTCCAAGCCATGAAAATGGGTGGTATGGTCAGGGGATGTCCAAGCATGTGGGTGCAATGATGGCCAAGGGTGCAAAGATGTTACTTGTGGGTGCCTTTGTAGAAGGCGAGTTGTCCCTGTCATGGATGCATTTTTTCCAAGCCCATTCTTTCCTTTATTCTTTTTATTCTTTTAATCTTTTATTTGTTTTTTGTTCAAAAGATAATTAGGGGAAACTGCCTTGGCATGGTGACCAGAGTTGACAGCGTTACCCACAAGTACTTTCGCAGAGATGAGAAGGTTGGCTCGTGATGAGACCCCCTTTCCCTTGGCCATGCAACCAAGAATCACTGCCCTGGCATGGTAACCAGCTAGTGACAATGTCATACTGCTAGGTACCCATGGACCTAATAGGTTGGCTCATGATGAGACCCCCTATCCTCTGATTAGGTCTTGTTTTATTGGTTCTTCGGGTCCCTCTTGTTTCTTGCTGAGAATATTTTTATTGCTTTCTCAGGGATCCTAGGGTGAAGCATCTCGAGGTTCATTTTTAGGCTTTTATCTTTTACCAGCTTCCTTTTACCTTTTGGGCCTTTAGCCCCTTCTTCCCATGAGGTAAGGTGCAGTCCTAAAATAGGTCAACCCAATGCATGGACAAGGGGAATGGGATAGGTGAGTGGGAAACAAGATGTAAGAGTGGTGCTATGATGGGACTGAACAATGGCTTTTCAGAAATCCCCCCAGTGGCAATTTCTTCAAGCGTTTTTCCAATTCCTTTCAAATAGTTTCTTCTAGCGCAGGGTTGATAGGTCTTTGTTTTTACCTTACTGTTTTACGCCTTCCTTAATGGGGATGGAATGTTGTATAAGACCAAGATCAAAACCATGAAGATCCTCATAAGACCAAGCAAAAACATCTTGAAATTCGCCAAGCATCTTGGTAAACTTCACTTTATCTTCATCTAAACATTTGGCATCTATTTTAACATTCTTTGGAGTCTCGAGTGTCCCAATTTTCAAGGAGATGGTTTCATGCACCTTCCTTTTCGACTCCTCTTCTTTTTGTTCCTCCTTGTTTCCTACATCACTCAAAGAAAATGAACTCTCTAGAGGAGTCAAGCCTTTAGGAATCTTCTTATTTTCTATGGATATAATCTCCTTAGGCTTAAAAGGTTCATTTTGGATAAAAGAGCAAATGCTCTCATCGTTAGGGAAGACCTGCCAATATTCTATATTTTTGGGAATATGTGGACGATACAGAGATTCGAAAGTGCAATCAGTTATCTGTGGTAGAAGTTTTCGATTAGGGGAGGCTGCAAAAACTGCTAACTGATCAGCCATTGAGTTTAACTCCATCTTAACATGAGTGATGTTGAAAGATAAAAGGTTCGAGATAAGCGCCCGAACAGTTTGGGTGTATCGTTTCATCAACTTGTTGCTAGGAGAGTAAATTTTACGCACAAGATTCACAACAAGCTCAGAATCCCAAAAAACTGAAAGGTGACCACAACCAAGATAATAAGCATTTTCAATGCCTAATAACAAAGCTTTGAATTCAATGACATTGTTAGTGCAATCGAACTCCAACCGATAAGAAAAGGTATGGATTTTTCCTACAGGAGAAATCAAGATAATGCCAGCTTTGTTACCTTCATTAGAGCATGAACCATCAAAATTCATGTGCCACATGCCATCATATAAATCGATTTGTTCCATGGGAATGTTATCCTCCTCAACAAATATGGAATACACTCCTAGGTCCTCTTCGATATAGTTTACGTTGGGTTGTGGGACATTCTCTATGTAAGGTGATATCCTTCCTTCTCTAAGGACTATAATGTTTTTTTCATTCCGAGGAATGGATAAATGTGTTCTGTTGAGTGAGAGGTATCCACCCGTTAAGTTTTTCCAATCTCTTCCTAATATGATTGAGTAATTTCTTACTGGCATATCGATTACCTAAATGTTGAGGGTTGTCTTTATTTCAGGATGAGCACACAAAACTAAAGTCACATATTTAATCTCACATATGGTCTTTTGTTGTAGACTATTATAGGATAGCATTTTTCTGGCGTTTTCACTTGTACAAGACAAGCCTAGCTCTTCCATAATAATCTTCGGCATCACACTTGGGTCTGAAACGCCATCAATGAGGAAACAATGGGTGATCTTATCCATAATCTTTACAGAAATATAAAACGGGGGATTTTTTACAAGGTATCTAAATTTATGTACACCTACTTTATTTACAGAATAATCCTCTTCGTGTACCTCTTTGAAAATATTGGCTACAATAGAAGCTTTTCCTTCCGTGAATTGTTTCATATGCATATGTTGTTCAGGGACGACAACCATGTCTAGAAGGGTTGCAAATGCCTTGATGTTGGCGAACTGATTCAAGATATTGTATTTGGAAGAGGGGAGAGTGGGGGTGACTCCTTGACTCTCATGAACCTTAGGAACCTAGAGGGTAGCAGTGTTTGAGGATGAGCTCGAGCTAGAAGAACTGTGAGGAGGATCAAATTTTCCCTTGGGAGCATAGGATTTGTTCCTAGTATTGATGACCATGACATCTTCTGGCTCTGCAAAATCTAGGACAATGATAGTAGCTTCTGGTATTTTACCAAAGATATTATCTCTGACACTCTTCTTTACCTCACATGTGGTTTCCTCGTGGTGTTCCTCACATAAGATACACCAACTTCGAGGCAAGATAGTTTTAGGCTGAAAATTATTTTCAACCGGATTTCTAAAAGGGGGTGTAGAAGAGGATGAAGCTCCAAGGGTAAGAGGGGAGACAGTTCCCTTTCATTTCAATTCTATCATATGATTATTCATATCTTGTACTAGTTGCAAGAGGGAGGACATATCCGTTTGTCTAATCGATTATCCCTGGGGAAGACTAGTTCTTTCAAGCTATTCTTCATACTCTGAACAAGTATGCAGAGTGAAACCGAGATTATCAATGGATTTTTCCTCAATCCTGTGATGGTAAGGGGGAGGAAATGCATTGTAGTAATGCATGAAAGCGGATTGGTTCCGAGGTCGAATGAGTTCAGGGATTTGATTGTATAACTTGGTGAAATGCAAGTTGAAGGACTTGATGGTCTCACCATCCTTATAGGTAACGTTATTATACTCCCTTAACTTCTTGGACAAGCTTTTAGATTTCCCATAAGTGGATCAGAACCAATAGATTAACTCCTCCCAAGTATACATAATCTTAGGAAGAAGGTCAAAGAAGTCGGCCACAACCTTTCCTTCCAAGGAATTTACGAATAAACACATGCAAGTATCATTTTCATTAGCCCCTATGTTATGACAAGCATTAGAAAATGCCACCAAGTGTTCATTTGTGGTGGCAGTATTATTTCCTAAAAACCTAGGAAGATTCTCTTTAAATTTAGGAAGTGGATGAGTAGTAGGTGCTAGGTTAAGAGGAGAGGACACATGCCACAGTGTGGTTGTGGTGTCTTCTTCAAAATGAAAAATCCCATACTTTTTAATGACTTTGGTGGGATTGGTGGTAGATTGGATAGGGATATGGTGGATATATAAGCTACCAATCATTGATGATCATGAATATTGAGAATATGGAGCACTTCCAGTGCCACAAGAACCACCACTAGATGCCATCTTGTGGATGATAGATGAGGGAAAGAAAGATGAACTAAATGAATCAGATAAATTCCTCCTTAGAGATATTTATTGGGTAGACAACACAATGTTTCGTCTTCCTATTTCATCAATAGGATTTATTTCAGGTGACAAGCCTCTTCTTCTTCTAGAAGCATGAGAGTCTAAGGACATGAAAGAAGGCCAAAGCTTCAAGAAACAAAAGGGTTACTGCTGATTTATAGGTTGTCTACGTCTAGCTTCTAATTGTTCTTGAGCACTAATATCTCGTTCAATTGCTTCCCAATAATGGTTAAGCTCAACACGGGTATTGGCAGTGTCTAAGATGGTATTAGACAAATTCAAAGAAATGTTGATCTGGCCTTGGAGAACGAGATCAAGATTGGGTTGCTTTGCAACAGGCACAGTCATTAAGAAATAAAACAGTCAAAGAATCGATAACAGAAAAAGAAATATATATCGATGAAAATCGAGTATAAAAATTAACCAAAGAGATCTCGAAGATCTCCCCAGTATGGTTGCCAAATAAACGTTGAAGAAAAGATATGAAATGATCTTACTCAAGCATTTTCAGATTCTGCTTGGCTAAAGAAAAATAGATGGGAATCTCACCCTATGTTTATAGCCAACAAAAATAACATCCTAACTCACAAGTATTAATTACGAGTGCTTAGGCTAGTCTTTTATCAATAAAAAACTTGCTGGAAATTTACTTTTTATGTAATTTTCTGAATATAACAGTTGCTGAAATAAATGTAAAGACAGAAGTAAAGACACCAAGATGATAATCAAGATAGATGAGACATAAATCAATCCTTTATTTCATTCCAATTCACCAAAGAGTCATTCTTTTACAAAATTTCATGTAGAAATTTAGGACCAAAGTCAAACTTAGACATCCCTGATGGAACATACAAAAGGACTTCCGATAGAGAATAAAAAAATTGAAATCTAAAAGCTGGATCATCTTTCCACAGATTGTTTCCCACTCGACTCTGCACAATAGCCTTTGTTAGTCATGAAAACTAATTCACAAACATACAAGTCTAGTACACATACTATCAAAGATAGATCAACACCTCTGAAAAACAAGTGTCTGAATGATGTAATTCAACCACAAATCTTGTTGTCTACAATAAGACCCTGCTATCATAAAAATAATTAGGCTTGTGATAAATTAAGGAATGAATGAAAACTAAACTATCCTAGCATAAACTCAAACAAAAAACCTTAGTATGCTTCTCCTTCTATCCTCCTTTGTTCCTCCCTTTCCTTTTTCCTTTAAACAAATTAGAATTGGTTGAAGTAGTTGAAACAAATCATTAGTTAAGTTAATTAAAAGACTCAACCAACCTTTAGTTAGGGGGAAAAGTAATAATCATAATAAGGGTTATAATTAAATAATAACTAGTAGGTGGGACCCCTTGTGACTCCCCTTTAGTTCTTAACAATCATAACATACTAGTCAATTAAGTAAAAACACACCTCCTTGTGAATCCCATCATCATATTAACATTTGAAAATTTATCTCAATAGTGTTTGCAATTATTTCCAAAAGATATTACCAACATATCCAAAAACATGCCATACGAAAATCTGAAGTCAACTATCATCAACAAATAAAAAAACTTAAAAATTCATATTTTTCGGTTTGTGAGGAAATCTTTCCCTTGTTCATCCTATCATATTTTAGTCCTTCTGAACCTGCCTTAGGCTATGTGGAATATTTAAGCCTCATCTTGTTGATCATACAAGATAAATTGTCCTTCCCATGCAAGTGGGAGGACACGAATTTACCATAATTATCTGAAGATGCGGAAGGGGCAGTAGCGGCCTTCTCTTTGACAGAGGCGTAATAGGCCTATGTTTTCATCCTTTTATTTGAATAGATCATCCTTGTATGCATGATTGATTAGAAAATAATATTTTAAATAACCATACATGATAAATCTTTAAAAGTATAAAATAAATTTCAGCTCAACAACGTATTAGACTCATGCAATCCAATCCATACAAATTGTTAAATTGTTTGTCAATGAGCAAGGGGTGAACAAAGGGTTCTGGGATATGAGAGAGGTTTGTATTGAGCGAAACATGATATAATGAAGGGGAAAAGAACACGGTTACTACTCAAGAAAAAAAAACAATCAACTGTAATGAAAACCAAAGAAAACATCACTGTAATCCAACCAAGACACTGCTACTTCCAACTGCTTCAACACATATTTTTTCTTGACTGTAATCAATTATAGAACAGGGAGTGAAAAATGAATGTGGGAAGGTGATGGGGTTGCAATTAGACAAAAGATAAATAATGGTGGGGAATAAGAGCGGATATTGTTCATAAAGTTAATTAAGTAATCCATATAACCATTCTGTAAAAGGAAATACACCAACCAAACGACCATTGAGACCCACTAGAAACTACTGTGTATTAACTAGTTCACTGTTCATAATCAAATATCTAACACGGTTCCATCAACAAGACAATATGCATTCCACAACAATCTGTAAGGGGTTATTTTCCTCTTATTTATCCAATTAACATCCTATAACAATTCTCAAATGTATAATAGTAACCATTTCCACTCTGTTCATCATCAAAACAACCACTGCCCACACATTACTTCAAACATCAAATGCAGTCAAAAGTCATGTTTCAAAATTGAAATGAAGTTATATTGTAACTGCAATCGTGCCTATCATTATTAAAATGTGTGACATTTTTTAAACATACATAGTGGGCAGTCAATCCAATAATCCATATTTAAATTACAACAACGTTGACTCACCATTTAAACAGACAGCCAACAGTCACCACTCGAACTCACATTACACTGTAGAAAACACAAAACAACTCAATCAACGTAAGTGTAATTCTGTGACTGTACAATCCCAATTCAATGAGGCATCAACAACAGACCCGATCTCATAATAAAAATAATCAAATTGCAACAAATCCATGTTTAAAACCTCCACACTCAAGTTCATTCAATTTCCTAGTACGCGCCAGCCACTAATCCAACAAATCATCCAATTTGAACCATGCATCGAACCCAACAATCCTTAATTTCCAAGAGAGCCACCCACTATCACATATTACCATTTCCAACTATACAATAATGCATGTCAACTATGTTTCTATATAACTTTAATAAATCACATGGCTATCATATGTTATCTAGGATTTACCACGATCATTTTAATGCATATAGTGTAGCATGTTAGTATAGAATAGTTTCTTCCCTTTGCAATTTTGTTCGCATTGCTTAATCTCCTTTTAATTTTTCTTTATTTGTTGTTACTAACATATATCTGTTGCAGGTGTCATA
Source organism: Picea engelmannii (assembly GCA_009831015.1). Lineage (NCBI taxonomy): Eukaryota > Viridiplantae > Streptophyta > Pinopsida > Pinales > Pinaceae > Picea > Picea engelmannii. The sequence goes on along the minus strand of ML837665.1, from coordinate 26,018 downwards.
AGTAATATATCTAGGAATAGACAACAATGGTAACCATGAATAACATAGGTCGTTGAAACATAAAACTTGAGCCTGGAGCAGCAAAAGAAACACGCATAATACGCCTGATCCATCATCCAATAAAAACAAGGTGTTGTTAACCATGTAAGCAATGTCGAACGGTCGTATAACATCAAATAATAACCAGACATGATCTCCAATCTACAAGGGGGTCCCACCTACTAGTATTATTTAGATTTATAATAATAAGCTTTAGCAACACTTTGCAAGCAAAAACCTTTGTTGCGATTTTAATCATCAACAGTCCCCAAGTAGGAGCCAGATGTTATCCTCAAATTTTATGGATATGTGAGGTGATGTCTCGATTCCCTCGGGTTGCATACATGGAGTACTGAGAGGTAGGAATATTGCAGTATCCACTTGAACAGATGGAGACCCTTCTCACCACCACAAAGGTTAGGATTTTCAGATGGCGTCCACCACACCAGTTGGCTTCCTGAAGGTAGTGGTCCTTGCTCCATCAAGTACAAATCAGGTATTATGGTGAGTGTCATTTCAATATTTGAGGTATTTTGAGTATGTTGTATCTTAGACTGCTTTAGATTTCATGACATATGCTTGGACATTATGCCTTTTTCCCCGTTTCACCTTGGTGGTTGACATTGTGCCCTAGTAAGTGGTCTTCCTTGGGAATAGGTTCGCTACTAGGAACTTCCTTGAAGATCCATTGTATCGTTCACAACCATACTTACCACTTTCCATCACCTAAAACACTTAATTTCCTTATCTCTTGGGATTTTATGGTGTATTCACCTAAGAAGGGGTTATCCCTCATTCCATGGGAAGAAGGGGTTGAAGGCCCAGAGTGATTTTTGTTGGCTAAAAAGATAAAATCCTATATATATACCTTCCATATGATTCACCCAGGGATCCCTTGAGAAAGTAATGAAACGCTTCTCTGTAAGAAAAGGGGTACCTACAAAAATAAATGATAATGAATTCTTAAGGGGTTAGTTGGAGGATAGGAGGTCTCATCACGAGCCGACCTATCACGATCATGGGTATTTAGTGGTATGAAATTACCATCATCTGGTCACCAAGACATGGTAGTGGCTCTTAGTTACACAACTGAGAGAAAGGGGGTCTCATCACGAGCCATCCTTCTCATTTCCATGAGGTATTTGTGAGTGACACTGTCATTATCTGGACACTGCGTTAGGCCAGTGACCTTCAAATCATCCTTAAAACATGAAATAAACAAAGAATGGAAAGAGAATATGCTTGGAAAAAATGAATTGCAAACGAAGGTGCCATACACCCTCTACAAAGGGACCCATGAATGAGATATTACAACCCCTTGTATGTCATGAACCCCATGCCCAGTGAGTTTTGATCCATAACTACTTCATCTCCTTCACATGACTTAGAGAGGGATCACTTAGGAAACACTCCTTGACCTGGGTAAATATATACCCAATAGTAAACCTCTTCAACCCTCCCATATCCAATATTTTCAAGTTTAGAACACCCTAGTGCAAGTACAAACACCCTTTGCAGGCATCCAAAGACTTGGAAACCTTAGAACACCTGAAGAGGAGTCATCAAAGCCACTTTCCTCTTACATCATTGACCTTTATGGAGATACTTATCTTCCTTCCCTTCCATCCATCTCAATCTCCCCAGGGTCACCGAGATCGCCTCCCTAGAGTGACGTAGTCACCCTTGAAGCATGGGACCTATATTGAGGTGACATTGGGTATAATGCCCCTTAGTTGTCACCAATTGATGGTTGGGGTGATATTTTTCCAACCTACAACTTGTGCTATAACAGGTAGGAAATTTTTGGTTAAATATATCTCTCTTCTACTTCTAGGGCTAACCCAAGTTCATATCTAAACAGGTTTCCAACAAAACCCTTTAAAACTATCGACCCTCCTGGTAAAACATAAGGCAACACAGCACACATAATGCACTGCACAGTCTCACCTGAGATAGCTTAATGGGTGACTGCAATTATCAAGTGCTTGTAGTCTAGGAATGAGTGGGGATCTGGGAATGTATTTTATCTCCTTCATGCATTCAACATGTTCTTCATTCAATTATTCCTAGGATTCATTCATATTTTAAGACCATGCATGCATTCTAATATATCTATCTTAACCATTCATTCATCATATAACCCTTAAAAAAAAATTAAACATGAAAGAAACATTACAGATAACACATGTTTTACCGTGGTTCACCCCCTTGGGCTATGTCCACAAAGATTTGGATTATCTGCTCTTTATTTAGTTTTCTGCAAAATATGGCATTGCGTACATTATATATTCAATCATTCAAGTACTATGAGGTTAAGGAACCTATGTGAGGTGGTATATATCACACCATGTGATCTAGGTGGATATCAGTGTCCACCCACCTTTTCTAACTGGCTCAAAACAATTTTCTGGCAATTTTGGCAATTTACTATTTTTAGTAGTTTTAACTTTCGGGGCCATTTTGAGGGCCTAAATGAAGGTTTTTCGGGATTGACCCAACTCAAATATAGACAAAAGAATTATTGAGGCCCCAAAATGAATCTCCTCAATGATACCTTTCCAACGGGCTATCATACGCCTAAAACGAAGATCGTATGTAAAAGTTATGACCCCAAGAAGTTAATGTACTAACTTACCCAAACGGGGCCCACATGACTTTTGGGGCTTCATCTCCTAGGGTTAGGTTTTTGGATGTCTAGGGTTTTTGACATTCCTATTTATTTTAAAAGGCCTTCAGAGCCTCATTTTAACCATATTCTTGCAAATGCGAGTAGTCGTCACATCTCTTCTGAGAGATAAGTTGCCACCATTCTAGCGAGTCTTTCACTCTGTATTTTTATAGTCTCTGTACATTTCTTTCATTAATATAAATTGTGTATTAATGTATATCTGTGTTTATGGTTGCATCTATGATACATTTTTGTTATATTATTGAGTATCTGCGATATCTCTTTGCATTTCTTTATTATATCTCTGCTTTCATTTCGTGCCGAAAATAATCCGGATCAGTGGTATCAAAGCAGGTTGTTATTGATCGTTTTTCAGTGCATGTCCCCGACGAGGTCTAAGTATAACAAGTTGGGTCTCGAGCTTGTCTCTCTTGAATACAATCTCTCTCACACACCCAAGAAATCCTCAATGGCGTAAGAAAAGAAAAACGACGGAGCAAACGATCCTATCTGTCTGTTGCTTGAGCAAACTCTCACGTGACAGAAGGACAAAATGATGGAGAATTTTTCCCACATACTTCAACACTTGTCGATAGCAACAAGCGCATCTTCATTAAGCGACCACTTTGGAAGCACCTCACCTTTCAAGGTACAAGTTAATTTTGATATTCCTGTATTTGAAGGACAGATAGATGCAGAAGCCCTAGACAAATGGTTAAATCTGCTAGAAGGTTATTTCTTTGTTCACAATTTTTCTGACAGAGAAAATATCACCTTCGCACTCCTTAAAGTTCTCCCTCATGTCAAACATTGGTGGGAAACTTGCTGGGAGAAAAGTTCCACAGAGGAGTCTGGAATATATGGGGCCAAGCCCACTTGGTATTTTTTTGTGGATGTGGTTAAGGAACAGTATTACCCTGTTGGAAACTATGAGGACCAGTACATGAGATGGACCACACTGTGGAAAGAGAAGGGCCAATTAGTTCCAGATTTCACCAATACCTTCCATACCTTGCGCACCAATCTAGGTATCAAAGACTACGAGCGACATTTGGTTCTAAAATACCATGGGGCTCTACACAGATACATCCAGACTGAAATGGATTTTTTGGACATCTCATCACTAAGTGTTGCTTATTGATATGCTATTAAAATTGAGAAGAAATTTAAGCACTAGAACAAATGGGAGTTCGGGTCTGCAAATCCGTAACAACCAAAGTATGACAAAGATGACCCAAACAAACAGTCTCCCAAAAACTAGTCCAAGACACAAGAAAAGAAGGGTCACAGGAAGACAAAGAAGGACACCAGAAAATGGTGCAAGTTCCACAAAATCCCCTGGCACAACACCAATGAATGTCTCTCAAAATAGTCATTGGTGTTCGAGATCAAAGACAACGAGCCGAACCTTGATTCAGAATCTAATTATGAAAATACTAGTAAAGGACAGGTCATTGACGTGGACCCCACTACTATTGTCGTGACCGCAACAATTCAACTAGAAGAACCAACATATCCTGAAGAGGGGGAGCACCTTTTTCATTCACAGATGTGGGTGAAGGGGACCCCCACTGCATTTTATTTTTGATAGCGGAAGCCAGAAGAACCTCATCTCAACAGAGGTCGTCAAACAGTTGGGATTGTCGACACCACCACACCCGCAACCATACAACATCGGGTGGCTTCGCCAAGGATGATATCTATGTGTCAGCCAACAATGTTGATTGTCATATGGCATCCAACCCTTCAAGGATGAGGTATTATGTGATGTTTCCCCACTGGATGTCTGTGATGTTCTCTTGGGCCAACCATATATGTGGAAGCACCATGTTGTTTATGAGTCTCAACCCCACAGTGTCATTGTTTCTCTGGGGGGTCATCTCTACAGAATACCAGAGGTAGTTCCAACTACTGTTCCACCTAAAAAGTGTCGCAGGGTAGTATCTCATACTACAAAATTTAGCTTCTTCACAATCTGTTCAAAAGGAGAACAGAAGGACACTACAACCACTACAGCCTCGCCCCAAGCACCTTCTATCCAACAGAAGCAGGTCGACAAGGCTGCAACAAAGTGCAAAGATTACTTCTACACACTGTCCTCTCATGTATATCAACTTGTTGAATAGCCTCAACCTCAACAGGTTCGTGACAAACTTCCACAAACTAAGCAGTGTGACCTCTCCAGCAAGGCAAGCAACTCACCAAGATGCAGATTCAGCAAACACTTTTCCCTCTCCCCCGGGAACTCAACGCAATGGAGACCATTTATTCCTAATGAGGGAGGATTGATCTAGGTGGATATCGGTGTCCACCCACCTTTTCCAACTGGCTCAAAACAGTTTTCTGGCAATTTTGGCAAATTACTATTTTTAGCAGTTTTAACTTCCAGGGCCATTTTGAGGGCCTAAATGAAGGTTTTTTGGGATTGACCCAAATCAATGATAGTATAATGCATGATTAATGCCCCAAAATGAATCTCCTCGATGATACCTTTCCAACGGGCTATCATACGCCTAAAACAGAGATTGTATGCAAAAGTTACGACCCTGGGAAGTTAATGTACTAACTTACCCAAACGGGGCCACATGACTTTTGGCGCTTCATCTCCTAGGGTTAGGCTTTTGGATGTATAGGGTTTTTGGAATTCTTGTTTATTGTAAAAGTCCTTCAGAGCCTCATTGTAACCATGTTCTTGTGAATTTGAGTAGCCGTCACATCTCTTTTGAGAGATAAGTTGCCACCATTCTAGCGAGTCTTTCACTCTATATTTTTACAGTCTCTGTACATTTCTTTCATTAATAGAAATCGTGTGTTATTGTATATCTGTGTTTATGGTTTCATCTTTGATGCATTTATGTTATATTATTGAATATATGCGATATCTCTGTGCATTTCTTTATTATATCTTCACTCTCATTTCGTGCTGAAAATAATCCGGATCACCAGGCTCCTCAACGTGTGACCTAACCCTCAAAATATCGCTACTGGAATCTTCTAAAACTCAATAGCCTTTTCACTCACAACTACCAAAACCCCGACCTAGACCTCCTCGATTATTATTTATACTATTTTACAAGCTTATATCCATTACAATATATACCAAAACCCCAACCCTATCATGGTTAAGTTTTCCTACCAGTGCACCACGTTTATTTTCCTCTTTGCATGCTTCTTTTCCTTCTTTTTCTGCATGTTTCTTTCTTTCCATCGATTGCGCCTGTTCCAAAATTATGTCTTCTTTACAAAATTAGGTCTTTCCAAAACTAGACCTTTCCTCCAACGATATTCCTATGCCAAAAATATCCTTCCTTCTCAAAATAGGCATGCGCCCAACAGGCCCCCAACACTGACATGTGGCTCGTCCCGAGCCACTTAGGTAGTGTGTTCTCCCTTCACTGCCTTGTGAAGACTGTGGAACTTTTCTTCTAGTTACTTTGATTTTTCCCTCAATTGCGTAGCTTTTCTCATTAGTGCCTCTACTATCTACGATGTTATCTCCTCTTGCATTAATGTTGCACTGTTTGCTTGTTCATGTGCTCTACTTGTCTTCTCTTCCTCCAACTACACAATCATCTGTGTTGCTTGTTCTTGGGAGGGTTCCAATTATGTTTGTCTTTCTTTATTCTTCATCTGCACTGCTTTAACCTCTATCTACATCTTCTTCATGTCTTGAGTGTCCTTCAAGCGCTCTGTGATGCTCATTGTCTTCTGCCTTTGTTTGAGCTCTTGTATGGTAGCGTTGATTATCTCCTCTTCTTGGTCCCACTGTTGGACCTTCTCGTCCTCGTCCAGCGTTGTCCATAATTGTGTGGCTCTTTCAAATAGTTATTCCACTTCCCTTGCTTGGTTCTCCATCTCAGCTATTTGGAGTGCATATTCTTTTTTTCTTTTTTCTCGGACCTCAGAAAGAGTCGTAGGGTTGAGCCTTTCCTTTATCTCCTCGATCTCTTGCTTGTATTGATCAATTGTCTATGAGATCAAGATGATATTCTCCTCTGCACTTTTCTTTGGCACTTGTGTGTCGTCTGGGATGCGAGCATAAACTATTGTTAATCCATGTTATATCTAATTCATGCATTCTTTCTCCTCCTCCTTCTCTGTGGTCAGTTGGTCGCATGTTATTCGAAGCATTTATGTGACTCCTCTACCCAACTCCAAGTTTGTTGCATTCGCGAGGGCCCTAGACTATACTTATTGCATGACATTGGAATGGATTCCATATAGTGCTTTAGTAGGTATTTGTGCCATGACCATTTCCATTTCTTCCACCTCCTCCAGGGGTTTCTGCATAGTCGTCTGATTGAATCTGAACATTTGATGTGTTACCATAAATGTCTCCCTACCATGGACTACGAACTGCACTATCTCCTCTCCTTCTTTCTATGTAGGTGGTCGCTGTGTATTTTCCCATTGTTTTGCGGTGGCCTATGGTCCTTCCTTGCTCCGTAATTGTTGTATGTTATCCTGGACCTCTAAGAGCTTGGCCATGATTTATTCCTGCTGCACCTCTACAATTCGAACAACTTCCTCACACCTGTCTTGGACCTTTTCTGCGACTGGATCTACATCATCCTCTGTCAAGGTGATGTTTGGGTCCTCTGTTTCATATTTCCTTTTCTTATGCGCCTCTTTTTCCTGAGTGAGATTCCTTACTATTTGGGATGGTTGCGCCCCACTTGTTGTACCCTGGGTTCTTTCTTCTCTAGCATGTGAGGTATCCTTCTTCCTAGTCTATGGTCAGCTTCATGTCCTTACTATTATAGCCCTAAAATTCTCTACCTATGCATACATGGAATTAACCTTTCTACTTGCATAATTTTCCAAATCACTGCAGAGGAACTCTATTTTAAAAACCATTTTTGGAGCATGTACGTGCCCTGTTGCACTACTTCCCACGTACATATTCTTGTTTCATGCTAGAAAACCCATGTACATAAGCTAGTTGCATACTAAGCAACCCACGTTTACCTCCAAAAGTTGAAAAAAAAAAAGTTTCAAGGAATTCGACGAACTTTACGGGCTATTTAGCATTTCCCAACCAATTCACCTGTTGTATCTCATCCCCAAACTGAATAAATATCCCTTTTTCATATAAAACGTCTTGGGGTCCCATTTTCACATCAAGAATTAGAAGATTGAAACTTTGCCCAAATCCCTTTTCCCTCCTTGCCCAAGTATTTGCAACCCCTTCTGAGTTTATGTCTCAGTATTCCCTCTATATCCTTTTCTCCTATACAATCCCTTCCCTTCCCTTGAAGTGATTAGTTGATTGTGAGAGAAATAATTGGGATAGTGCACTTGGAGCAACATTAAGAGGAGCTTGGACCAGGTTCGCAGGAGCGTCAGCCTACAAAGGTTTTAATTTTCGATCTTTGCATTTCAATAAAAGAATGTTTTTCCTATCCCAAATAATATCTTTATGTTTTTCATTTGATTTATGCATAATGGTTTATATCTAACACTAATATTGATGAGTAGATATAGAATATTTTTAGCGTTGTTTGCCTAAGTGTTCTCTTAGTTCAACTTTGGGAGGAGACTTGCAGCCTGGGAGCTACAAAGTTGGAGGTGGTCTACATCGAATGTTGGACTAAAGGTACTACTTCTGACCTACTTTCCTATCTCTTTATGTTCATCTATTTAGAGTGTTTGGGGTAGTTTAGGAATTAGATTGTTTTTTAAGGGAGATCGTAGCTATGCCTATGCTTTGAACCTGGTATAGTAATAGGGGTATTTCCCCCATTAGCAGAATTGGTGACTCCACCGAGGAGTCTCTCTAGGGTTTTAGAGGGAGGTTTTTGGGTTTTAATTGGCTTCTTTATTTCCTTTTGAGTTTTTTTCAAGTTCACTGAGTCTTTTAAGGGTCTCTAATCACCTGCAAGGTGCCTACCAGCTTTCCATGCCCAGTCAGTCTGCCTAGTATTTTTATTTTTTTGAAAAATCCCATAGGCGTACACGCTCCGCTTTGGCTCATCCCGCGTACATACGCAGTTTTCACAGTAGACAACCCACATACATACGTAGGCTGCTAGTGCAATAGCCCATCTCTCTGTGTCTTCAAAGTGTTTTTAAAAAAGAGAGGTATTTCTCTTTCCTGGTAGAATTTTAGGCTTCCTAGGGATTTCTTAGACCTTACAGAGTCTCTGTTTTTTTCCTTAGCTTGGGTTAAAGATTCATTTTCAACTTGTTTTCTTGGTTTTCTTTTGTTTACCCTGCCCTAGAGGTTTAGAGTGAACTTTCAAGTTTTAGATCCTCCTTTGGTTTCTTTTTTAATCCATGCGTTTACACAATTGGCTTAGAGTCTCTATCAATCTTGGTTTATGTTTTCTCTTTTTCCCTGTTTCTTGCTTTGAAAAGCAAAACAAAAAAATTACTTTGGTTTGTCTTGTTAAAGCAATTCGAAAAATCAAAAGGATTATTTTCTTGCATTTAGTTTGGTAGCGTAACCTAGTTTGTTTGTTTGCAAAAAGAAAAGAGTCTCAGTTTCAAAGTTCTTGCTTTATTTCCTGAAATATAAGTAGTTTTTCCGAGTCAAACGAAAGAAATTTTTAGGAAACTTTCAATTATAATATCTTGAAACGTTAATTTGTAAAGTTGAATTTTACAAAGAGTTTTACTAGCTTTGCGTTAATTTCAAAGTATATTTTTTTCTTTCAAATGCTCTAAAGTTTTCTTCATTTTTCATCTCTTCAAAACACCATTAGTTGCACGACCATATCCTTTTCGTAAATCAAGCCTTAAAATTAATGCTTAACTTAAAATATATTAGACTTTCTGTTTGTAGGGTTCATCGACTAGTTTAGGCTTTTAGGGCCTTGAATTAGGTGTGAAGAGGAAACCCTTCAAGGCCATTTAAAACAAACATTGGAGTCTAAGATAGGGAGTGTCTAAATTCCATAGTCGTAAGAGTTAGTCGGGACCCCCCTATAAGACCCCCCTATAACACAACGGATAAATATGACATCACGTGAGGAAAGGTAGAGGAGATAACCCCTCCAAAGCCAAACCAAACATAGTTGGGATTGTATATTGAGGGTCTTTCTTAGGAAAAATACTGATCGCATTTGCCTACGGAGCATCGTGGACCTTGAATCTGTTTGATATCCTCGGTTTTCTTTCAAACCAATTGATTTCATCACCCTTGAAGAGCTTCAGACTTGTTATCCTGCTCATTACAATCTACCCAACTATCGATTGTACCCGCCTAGTGACTGACCGCGAGCTGGAAACTTAGTTGCCTATATTTTATGAACTTACACAGGTGAATGTGGGTGTATACCGCGGTACCTAGGGTGGACGTCAGATCGTGCTTCACAGAGTATACCTAGAGGGTGCTTCTATGTTTGATTTTCACTTGCACCGGTTAGTTTCTCTAGTGTCGATTGGCGTAATTTTCCTTCCCACTAGTTATTCGACTGCTTGATTTATCTTTAGGAAACTTTTACTGTGTGCTCTGTGTTCCATGCTAGTCAAAACTTACTGTGTCGGTTTATGATTTCACAAAGTGAAATATCAACAACTTCGTCAGTCGCAAAGGCTTCAGGCCTTGTTGCCGGTTAATTTGGAGCCACCTCCACCACCATTGAGGTGAAGACTTGATCAAGAAGGATCGTTCAAAGCAATCGGGCAACAGGAAACTATACCCGAGCTAGCTCCAAGAGAAAACTTTCTAGCCCCAGAGGAATCCATCATTTATGGCCTAAAGACCAAATATTTCATGCCAACAAATCCTTTGATCACCGACTTATTGACACCACTTTTAATTCAAATAGTCCCCCCCCCCGAGGTGACTTATCCTGAACGCAAGTTCATTCGGCGAGCGATGATGGAAGAAAATGCTGCTACTTCGTCCGGGAGTCCTCGTACTCCCGTTATGGCTATCACTGGAGGGGGAATTGTACCTCCTCCCCCACCTCTTCCTATTAGGAACACAATTGTCTCTTCCTATTAGGAACACAATTGTCTCGACACCCATGACTTCAGGAAGTGGATCGGTTCCTTTACCGATTTCGACCACTTTTCCCTTCACTCAGAATGCGACATGCGCTCTCTTCTCATATAGGATTCTCGGCTTTGACTAGAATTCAATTCTTACTTACTCTACTTTACATACCATGGGTCTCGGTGTATGGAGCTCTAATGCTCCTTTGCAAGGATCAACTGCAAGAACTACTGCCCCTTGTAATGTTATTCTTTACGGTGGGGGTCATATACCTCCTCCATCCCCTTCACTCGATGGCGCGTTTCAACAACCAATCGAGCCTAATGCTAATTATAACTTGTTTAGTGGAGGCAGTTTGGGAACTTCATCCTACACGATTTCGGTGGGATTTATGTCATTCTCTTTATTTGGTGCATTTGGGAACAATGTTTTTTCTTCATCTGCCTTCTCGATTGGGGGCAACCCTAGTTTTGGTCAACAAAACCATGTGCAAAGTACCATTCCTTCACAAGGAGCGACAATTGGAGTATACTCCACACAAGATCTTTGGAATCCTTGGCAAGGCTCGTTTCCCTTGCAAGGGATTTTAGTCGGGGTCAACCCCTTCCATACTCAATGGAACCCCAAGAAAGTTTTAGTACCTATTCCATGAGGATTAGCTGGGGGCATCCCCAACCAAGGTCCTTGGAACACAACACAGAGAGAAATCCCTCTACGGGATATGTCGTCCAATTTAGGGAGTCATTTGATGATGCAACAACAGACGTTATTTCCTTTTGTTGGTCAAGGCCACGATTTCTACCAAAACCATCGCCAACAATCCAACTTTTCCTGGAAACCTGGTCCCAGTCAAAATCCAGGTTCCTCTTTTCATGTAAATACTCTGCAACCAAAACTACCCTTTCTGGAAACCCTGCATTTTCCATACTTGTCGATATTATTAAATGACCTAATCTGTCATGATCCGCGTTGGCCCCCTATGTCGACTAAATTTCCTTCTTACATTCTGAAATTCAAGGGCAAGCCCGACGAATATCCAGGTGATCATGTGACTACCTTTCACTTGTGGTGCTCATCAAACTCGTTGAAACATGACTCTGTTCAATTGCACCTTTTTCAACGCATTATTATAAGGGGTGCAACAAAGAGGTATATCAAGCTTGACAACTCGAAGTACTCTTACTTTAATGAGTTGGTGATGGTTTTCTTGAACCATTTCCATTTTCTAGTGATATATGACACCGACACCAAGTTGCTCGCCAACTTCAAGCAGACTAAGGCTGACCATATCTTGGATCATATCTGAGAGTGGCAGTGAAGAAAGAGATTGATTAAGGTCAATGTCCCTCCTACGTTCTTTCTTGAGTGTTTATTGAAGTCTTTGGTTCCTTGTATGTCCAAATCCATAGCAACGTCCGGGGTGTTTTCTGAGGAAGAGGCTATTATGAGAGCTCAGCAACTACAACTGATTTACTCCCAGTATGGCATGCTTTACGAGATCTTACCTGATGCACCACGATCTACTCTTGATAAGGCCAAACAAAATTTTGGGCTTCACACTGATGGCATAGTGGTATCGGTACAAATAAATTCCATGGATCGTTTATCGAATCAGTTACAGCATTTATCGATACAATAGACTGTAGCCATCCAGACTCCTAGTTTGAGTTCCCCCACTACCCAGACGTCGGATGTACATAGTGTGCAATCGACAACTCCCAAGGCCAACCAATAGACCGAGGGAAAGAAGAAATAGAGAAACAAGAAGGTTAAAGGGGATAAAAAGGTTGCTAACAATGTTGGCAAGGGAAAAACTGAGAAGAGGAAGGTGAAGTATTTGTGTAATCTTTGCACGGATGACCACTTAACCCACATGTGTCCTCGTCTTGCGAAATCCCAAAAGATACTAGCACAACAACAACCTGTTGTTTTGAAAAACCCTTTTCCACAAGGGAAAAATATGGCTCAGACTTCTACATCCATGAGCGTGGTTGGGGGCAGTCAAGGACCCCCTGCGCCTACTTCTAACAATCCGGTTGTGAAAATTTACATGATGAATGTCAATGTCATTTATCAACCATGACGCGTGACTATGGAACACCAAAATATGTTGAGAAGGTAAAGGATGCTTGCAACCCATTGAATCCTCTTCAAATTGAGAAGACAATGGGCGAGACAATGACTCACATCCCTAAAGGTGTGTTTAAGAAGGCTTTCCATAACCCAAACTTGAGGGCCGCTCAGACATACTCCGTTGTGGAGGATCTAGCACATACCCCTTATGGAATGTCTACTTTGGAGGTTCTCCAAAGTTTCCCCTTACAAAGAAAATATTTGTTGTTCGCCTTGGGATTCGCAAAGACTAGTAGCTCAGGAACGATCGTTTTCAATCCCACCGACCTTAAACCTCGTCTTCCTCACCACTTTGCCTTTTAGATAATAGTGGCATACACCATGAAATCGTTGACACAGAACATTTTTCATATGGTGGTTGATGAGGATGCCTCGACTTGCGTCATGCTGTTGGAATGTTGGAAGGCCATTGGTCAGCCTGAGTTGTCTCTGTCGCCTACATTGCTTACGGATTTTTATGGTCGATCGTTCAAACCACATTTTATAATTCCTTCTTTCTCCGTGTAGTTAGAGGGTAAAACTGTGTGCGTCAAGGTTGAAGTAGTTGATGCGCCTCTCGACTACAATATCCTGTTAGGAAGGAGTTGTATTTATGCATTGCATGCAGTTGCAACCACTATTTTTTGGGTATTATTCTTTCCGCACAAGGGCCAAATTATAATCATCAACTAGTTGTACTTCTCTCGTCCTGACCCTTCATCGGGGGCTTCCACGGTCCTGATGATTAATAACCCGTAACCTGTCACTTTCAACTTAGGTTTCGGATTGTTTCCATCGTTGATGGGAACTTTTGATTATCCACCACCTTCCAATGATGTAAAGTTTATTTCGGTTCTTCTCGACCAGCCGAGGTATGCAATTTTTCAAGTATCATCTTTTAAAATGAGATACTTTTACAACCCATGGACTTTACCTTCCCCATCGGCTTCAATGAAAGGGATAGGACATCTTGCCATGGCCATGCCCTTATCCGTGACTGAGGTTGCGTATAGTGTTGTCTAGCAAGATTTGTCCAACCCCGATCTAGCTCCCCCACAGGAGCTAGATCCAGTTCTCGAGCCTATCTGGGCTCATGAATATCCCGCTGCTCAAGACCCTTTAGAATTAGTCTTTCCCGATGACGAGGTGATTCTGGAGGAAATGATTGGTCCCGACAGACCTTGGGATGATCTGCATCATAGATCTTATTTTCTTCCCGAGCTTAGGAGAGTTTGTTTTGACCATGAATAGAGATATCCCTTGTCCTATTAACCCTCTGGTTATGCATGGAGTATACATAGAGGGAAACATGGAAAGAATTGCTACAACGATTCCTATCGATATCTCCAGAACAACTAGCATCATGGAGAATGTCTTTGCTGGAGTGGATTGCTCCCCCGAGGAGATTCAAATTTACACCGAGTTATTCAAGGAGTTATGCGACATGTTTTCCTGATCTTACGAGGAGATGCCAGGAATTGACCCATGAATTGTCGAACATGAGATCACGACTTATCCTAATGTCAAAACAGTCTGACAGATGCTTCGCCTAGTTAATCCTCGAAAAGAAGTGGTGATTAAGGATGAAGTAGAGAAACTGCTCAAAGTTGGTTTCATCTACCCCATACAATTGAAGGAATGGATACCAAACCCGGTTCCTGTCAACAAGAAGCAAAGAACGATTCATGTTTTTATGGATTTCCATGATTTGAACAAAGCTTTCTTGAAACACAATTTTCCAACCTCGTTTATTGATCATATCGTCAATGAGTGTGCGAGTTACGAAGTCTTTTATTTCATGGAAGGTTTTTTGGGATATAATCAAATTCATATCAAACCCGAGGACCAACATAAAACATATTTTATTTTTCTTTGGGGTACCTTCGCATATCGAAAGATGAATTTTGGCCTGAAGAATGTTGGAGATACCTTTCAGTGGGCCATGTCGTTCACTTTTCATGACCTTAAACACATAGTCGAGGCATACTTGGATGATCTAGCATCACGTTCTTGCAAGAGATCTGATCATCCCACTTATTTACGAGTGATCTTTCAACGATTTTTCTACTATCGGATTCGCTTGAATCCAAACAAGTGTAGCTTTTGCGTGACATCAGGTCATTTATTAGGTTTCACCGTGTTGACAAAAGGGATCATGGTCGATCCTCTTAAGGTTGAGGTGATAGTTCAATTGCCTCCTACGCGCACAATACCCCAGCTTCAGAGCTTACAGGGGAAAGCGAATTTTATTTGGTTTTTTGTCGCTAATTATGTCGATATCACTAAAGGGTTCATGCATCTTTTGAAAAAAGGGGTCCCATTATTTTTGGATGAAGCAGCTCAACGCTCCTTTGAAGTGTTGAAACGTGCCCTGGCATCTACGTCTTTGCTTCAGCCTCCTTATTATAACAGAGATTTCTTGTTGTATTTGGTTGTTGCAAATTCGACCATCAACATGGTCTTGGTTCAGGAGGATGGCATGCTCGAAAATCATGTTATCTATTATCTTAGTTGAGGCCTAGTTGGACCGAAAATCAACTACTCTCATGTTGAGAAGATTTATTTGGAAACTGTTCATGCTTTCCAATGGTTCTTTCACTATATATTACTTCGCAAGACCGTCGTCATTTATATCGTCAACCCTTTCCAATATGTGTTAATACGACGAGTCATTGGTGGAAATATCAGTAGATGGATAGTTATCCTACAAGAGTTTGACTTGGATTTTGTCTCTACAAAATCTAAAAATTCATTAGTCTTTTCCGAACTAATTTTATAACTATCGGTTGAGTCTGGTGATATTATTCTCGAAGAGTCAGCAATTAACAGAGATCTCTTTCTAATTTCATCTTCGTACCCCTAGTATGGAGATATACTTGTGTATATCCATACTTTTAAGTGCCTTGCTTCTTCTTCTCATGATGAGAGTCGACGAATTTGACACCAAGCACAAAACTATCTCATTCTCGATGACACTTTGTATCGTCGAGGTGTAGATTTCATTTTTAGACGATGTCTTACCCATGAAGAAGCAGATCTCGTTTTAAACGACTGTCACACCGGAGCATGTGGTGGTCATCTATATGGGTTGGAAACAATACAAAAGATTCTACACGCAGGATACTTCTGGCCCTCATTAATCAAATATTGTGTTCAGGCAGTCAAAAATTGTCACCCGTGCCAGATCTTCTGTCGAAAGATGTGGGAACACCCTGCTCCTATGTTTCTGGTCATTGTTTTTGGTCCCTTCACTAAGTGCGGGATTGATTTTACTACATGTCACCCGGCTTCTGCCAAGGGGCATCGCTATATCATCGTAGTGGTACACTACTTGACTAAGTAGGTCGAAGCTATGCCGACATTTAGTAATGACAGGGAAATTGTTTCCCTTTTCATTTTCAATCAGATAGTAGAAAGATTTGTTATCCCAAAGGAGATTGTCACAAACCATGGAAGTCACTTCTAGAGTAAAATGATGATTTAATTAACGTCAAAGCTTGGGTTTAAACATGAACGTTCATCACCTTATTAACCACAATCGAATGGTCAGGTTGAAGTTGTGAATAAGTCTCTCAAGACTATTCTTCAGCGGATGATCAATTCAGCCAAGTCAAATTGGCATTTGATTTTATATTCGACGTTGTGGGCCTACCAAAATTCTGTAAATATTTCCACCAGTTTTTCACCTTTTCAACTCGTTTATGGGTTGGAAGCAGTCTTACCCATTGAGTGGAAGATCCCTTCTTTAAAGTTGGAAGTGGAACTATTTCCCGACTCTACACCTCTTGAGGAACACCTTCTATATCTCGAGCAGCTCGATGAGGAGCTTCATGATGCAACCTTGGCTAACAAGGCTCATAAGCAACGAGACAAGTGTCAATATGATCGGTCCGTTCATCCTCGGATTTTCTCCGAAGGCGATCTTGTCTTGGTCTATGACCAAGACGAAGATCCCCTAGGGGAAGGCAAGTTCAAACCCATGTGGTTCAGACCTTTCATTGTTAAAGAGGTCTTGGAGAAGGTTGCTTACCGTATCGTTGATTTTGAGGGAAATGATTTAGTGGAGCCTAGAAATGGGCTCTACCTTAATAAGTACTATTCTTAGGTCGGTCACCTAGGTGGCTTCTTGTATATATGTATAGTCTTTTATATATTTTTTGTCTTTTTCGTTTTATGGACGTGTAGTATTTTATGTCTTCTTTTTCATTGTGGTAGATGTCAAGTGAATCGGAGGTTTACTTTGGGTTCGCGGACGACACTATCCGATACACTCAGAGGTTTTCTTTTGCAGCTTGGGTGGTTTTCACACCTGGAGGCTAATTTCTATCTTCTGGAGGTATTTTTCTAGGAGACACAACCAATAATGTTTCTGAGTACAGTGCAGTGAAAGAATTTCTACGTGATGCTTTGTCACATGGCATTTCTCGCCTTTGGGTTTACTTAGATGCTCAACTGGTTGTGTCACATTCAAATGGGGTTTACCATGTTTATGATCCCACTCTTCACCGATGATTCCTTAGGGTACGTCTCTTAGAACGATATTTTTATTATATTACGTATATTCATGTTCCTAGGAGATTTAATCATTTAACTGATACTCTTATAGCTAATCAAGTTTTAGATTGGCATGTTTCTCACATGTAAAAGAAAAGCACACACATACACATGTAAATACATTTGTAAAAATGTCATCCATAAAACAAGAAAGATGTATATATGTGTGTGTGTGTGTGTGTGTGTGTGTGTGTGTCCAAAATAGTGTCATGAGTACAAATTTGGGCATGAAAGCCTCAAAAGTTATCGTTATACATCGTTGGTATTAAGCCCTCAAAATACATAGTACAAAAAGTTCCCTCGACATGTAAATGGTATGATGTTATCTAAGGTATAGGCTGATTGGCCCTGCTATAGTGAAAAACGGAGTTCGAAAGATGTCGGAATACTAGACCCAGGTCCGAGGCACCCCTACTACATGTGGCTACATCTCTCGGGGGAGATCCTCGATCTCATCCATAGGAACTTCACAAGTGAGAGAAGTGAGGTTCCTCTCCACTCGTTGTAGGACTTTGTTAGCCTCTATGGTCGGGGGTTGTCCCGCAGTTGTCGGTCCTTCTGTTGTTGTTGGTCCTGCCTCTGGTTGAGGATGATGCCTATTCCTAGAGAATTCTTCCGGTCAAACATGTCCCACATATGTACATAAATATTTGTAAGTTAGTACTCTGATGCCTACATAAAAAGGATATATATAAAAATTAAAAATTTATTAACTTAAAAAAAATATATATATATATATATATATGTTACCTATCTCACCACGCTCCTCTCTAGGGGGCACAGGCATGTTTGGATCTCTAAGGAAGCTAATCCCTGCATATGGATAGTCCTCTATGACTGGGATCTGACATGCCCACTAGTCGAATAATTTGTCGCCGAAGGCCTCTTAGGTCCTTCATCCACCCTGTCTAGGTAGTAATACCACCCACCTGCACACTGCTGGGAAGGAGGAAATATTCCCTCGTACTGTCTCTCTCAGGATGAGATTGGGCACCCTCTCGAAGAAGAAGGAACAAAAAACATTACCAAAACCAAAGTTCTTATTGGTACACCTACGACACTCTCTGAGGTGTCTCTTCATGCATACTAGCATGGTAGTACTCCAGTAAAAAATGGTCGCCTCTAAACACTGAACTTCACAATGCATCTGTGCACGAGAGGCCTGATGGAGTGTTTCATATCTAGTAATCCACCCAATCATGAGTAAAATCACTCGCAAGGATAGGTTGGTAATATTGTGAATTGGCACCTAAGAACCTACTTTCTCGGTACCAGCCTTAAAGTGCATCGCGATGTAGTATTCAATGTTGTATGGCCCTGGAGGAAAATTCCTCAAGTTAATCAGTTCCCCTCTCCTAGAGAGGTTGGTCAAGAATTAAATATCATCCATGGTTGGGGTCAATGATTGAACCTCCATCATGAATTCCTCGGCGTCTAGATGCCAGTACTCTCACAAGGAATTAAGCAACCTTGGTTGTGCCCTCATTAACGGACACTGAAATAATTTCCATAGGCCACTTTTTTTTAGTGTAGAAACTACCCTAGGTTCCTCCTTGACCAAGATGTATAGCTCCTCATGTTCCCTCTCTCTCAAGTGCACATACATCGTGTCACACACAAATTTGGAGAGGGTTTAGTCTCTTGCATTTTACTTTTTCAATTCAAAAGAGGTGTACGCGGGCTGTAGTTTACACATTCACATATGTACTCGAGTTGTTTATTACTCTACCCGAGTACATACGTGGGCTACCCTTGGACAACCCACATACACGCATATGCAGCCCTTTTTCAAGGTCACGCGCCTCCAAAAATAAAAATTAAATACAAAGGAATCATTTATAAAAAGGTAGAGGGGGGGATTTATACTTACTTGGTCCAAGTAGGAGGATTTTTCTTCCATCATAGCTCCCGGAATTCGCTTGTTTGACAAAGGGGTTTTTTGAATTTTTGTTAATTTCCAAGTTGCAATGGTAAGAATGAGTTGTCCACCTCTATTTATAGACTCTTTTGGCCCTTTTTTCCCTAATTTGGTCCCTTTTTTCACTTTTCCTCGCTTGGTGGTTACGTCAATTCTATTTTGAGTTATCTTTCGGTCATCCTAATGGGCTCGTCCTTACGGTTTGGTGAACTTTTGAGATGGGTTACATTCTCATAATCCCATGGTAAAAGTCGTTTTTCCCAACTTTTTCATATAATTTAGGTTTTCACTCCCAGATTTCTTTATTTTGTTGTCTTTTCCGCTTTGCCATAGGATCGATCCCACCAAAGTGCGACATGGAACCTTCTTTTCTTCTTTAGAAATGTCGTAATTAGGTGGTAGAGCCTACCTCTACATGTATTCCCTAGGTATATCCTTTGTTGAATTTTGGTGTCCATGCTATGAGTTTTGACTATAGGCTTGGGAGTCCTTGTTAGTTCCGTCATGGTTACATATTTAAGCCTCATTCTTCTTGCTAATCATCATTCTTGGCCTTACCCTCGAGACTCTCTAATGAGCACACTTTTCTATCTTTCAAGCTCGCTTTAAATTTCGAAAGAAATATCCAACGAGACTGTATTTATTCTTTTCAATCTCATATGGATTACTTGAGAAAAGTACCCCCCTGTAGTATTCTTTAAGCCCTTTTCAAACTCTCTAAAATTGAAAAGATTGTCGAGTGATCTTGTTTCCCTTCACACTTGCCAACCTCAAATTTGAAGGAACATTTGTCTGGTAGTAGTTTACCTCTTTTTCGGTCTGGATGGCTAATTTTAAGAATAAATGTATGTTATAGGAACTTCGATTCGCTAGAAGAGTGTTCTTAGGCGTAATTTTAACCCTTTTTCGGGCCTGAGGGACTAAATTTTCAAAAAAGGAACATTCTCCTTGGTTTTGGTTTATCTCTTTTTCGGGCCTTGGAGATTACTTATGAAAAAGGAACCCCCATAGAGTCCATAGTTAAGATCTTTTCAGACTCCCTAAATATGAAAATATCATCGAGTGACCTTGTTCCTTCACACTCATTAAAATTTGTCCAGAAGAACATCTACTTGGCATGAGTTTAACCCTTTTTCCATCCAGTAGATTATTGCGTAAAAAGGTACGCCTCGGGAGATTTGTCTTACCGAGAGAGTTCTCCTCAATTATATTTTATACTTTTTTGGGCTAAGGAGACTAAATTTAGAAAAAGGTTGTGAGTCCATAGTTAATCTCTTTTCAGACTCCTTAAAATTGAAAAGATTGTCAAGTGATATTGTCTCACTATTACATATAGGATAAAAAATCGACGAACTATTACGACGATTGTGATAAAATCAATTTTTTTGTCGAAAAAAATAAAAAATAAAAAACGAACTTTTACTGTTTTTTTTTTAAATTAGTCCCAATAACGTCGCAATTCTGACGTGTTTTAAGGTCATCAGAAGTACGACACCAAGTTCTGACACTTTAATATAGTTGTTTATAGGTCAACATAATGGTCATTGACTTCTAAATGGTCAACCTTAATTTAGGGTTATAATCGTCGGAATTCCGACGATGACGAATCTATAAATTAGTTATTTCGAACCGAATTTCAACTAATTTGTTATAGTTGTGACATCTTTTATGTGTTATAGCTCTGCTAATATTCATTTTTATGTCAAGGTTTGCTTGTTGATTAAGACATCGAACTGATCTTTGATCTACAGAGCTTAGTTTTGTGATCATTGTTCAAGGCATGCAAGAGGATTTTAGACTTTGAAGGTTAGTTAAAAAAAAAAATCCTTTTGTCTCTTTTAATATTTTATAACCTTATATGTTTATGTAGATTTTATGTCGTCTGTGAAGATGCTAATTTTTCCATGCTTATATGTGACTTGATCTCTTTCCCTAGTTCTAGTATGTCATTTGATTATGTTACTTGGTTAGGTTGAAGCTTTGAAGCTTATGTGGTAAAATATATTGTATGGTTTGGTCTATTACATTTCAAGAATCGAATAGATCTAGCACATCATCAATGAACTTTATAACATAATCGTCTCGATATTTTGGTTGTGGTGAAGAATGTGGAGATATTATGGACAAGGTGACGAGAGATGTTATTTCCCTTGCGCTAAATGCGGGAACACAAAAGTCAAAAGAATTTTAATACAAACAGTTGTAAGACATTGCAGAACCCATGGGCACGTTGAAGGTGGGCCGAACGAATATCGTCCCTTGGTAAACTATATATTCATTATTATATCTTTATATTGGTTGTATTTATAAAATTTTATATTGTTTAAATATTTCTTATGCAGTACACTAATTTTGCATGACGGTTTGTAATTATAAAGTCAGGCTGGCCCCCTAAGCATCTGAACGCGCCAAGTACTAGCAGAAATGATGTTGTACTACAAGGTGCCGAGGAATTTGGAGTGTCGAATATTGAATATCAAGTTAATGATCCTATGGAAGAAGATGACAATAATAAAAATATAGTTGAAGATGATAGGACAAATGAATTGATCCAAGACTTGTTTGCTCGACCGGACGAGGATGATGATGAGGACATTGGTGATCTTGACATACCTCTGCTAGAGAAGGCAGAAAAACCACTTTATGAAGGTTCAAAAGCAAATCTTCTTTCTGCTACATTATTGTTGGTGAACTTAAAGGTTTTGAATGGTTTGTCAAACAGTTGTATGACACAGATCCTAAGGTATGTAATATGGTTCATCATCACGTATACATAAAGGTTGATTTTTTTTGCTTGTTTTTAGTTTTAAGTAATGTTTGAAATAAGAATTAAATATTTACAAATTATAACATTCTTTACACTAATTACTTATTTTTTATGTCGTAGATTGTTAGGTGAATTTATGTTACCATCGTCAAATATTTTACCTCTCACATACTGAGATTTAAATTCCATTATGAAAGAAATTGGAATGTAGTATCAAGTTATAGATGCATGTCCCAATGATCATATTATATACTATGGACAACATGCATCGAAAACAGAATGCCCGCAATGTCAGACCAGTAGATATCGAACTGATTAACTAACAAAAAAGGTGCCTCGTAAGGTTCTTCGTCATATTCCCATAATTCCACGTTTGCAACGATTGTTCTGGTGCGAAAGCATAGCACAGTTAATGGATTACCATGCATTTAATAGAAGTGGAGATGGTGTTCTTCGAATGCCTGTAGATGGTTATGCATTTAAGGAAATTGAGGGAAAATGGCCAGTTTTTAAAGATGAACCTCGTAATGTTAGGCTTTCATTGGCCATTGATGGTGTTAATCCATTTGGGGAGCTCAGGTCTATTTACTTGGTGTGGCCAATTTTTTTTATCAACAATAACATTCCTCCATGGATGTTAATAAAGAGGGAGCACATAATGTTGACAATGATTGTTCCAGGTATGTAATGTTATCATTAATTTTCCGAATGTAAGATTTCATTTGTATTTCTTGTTGCATAATATCTTGTATTTATTTATTTACTAATATATGCACATCACGTTAGTAATTATGTGTAATTTCAAGCAATTAGGTAAGTACCAGGTTAAAGATATGAATGTATATATTGAGCCTCTCATCGACGAGTTATTAAAGTTATGGGCCGACATCACTATGTATGACGTTTGTAAACTAATAAGGAAAAAGGAATTTCAATTTCATGGAATACTTGTATGGACAATTCATGATGCCCCGAGACTAACACATTTTTGTGGTATGTAATATAATTATTTGAAGATACCATGCTGCATGTTTTTTTTAAATAATCCCCTTCGTATAATTGACATAATTATTAATCCAACTTTTGCAGGTCTTCAAACAAAGGGTAGATTTGCATGTCCAGTTTG
>ML837664.1:37159-52240 GCA_009831015.1 Picea engelmannii | reverse complement strand
GCTCCTTTAGCTGGTGAATTGTTTCATCCTCTTTACCTTCAGCTTGAGAAGATATGACTAATGTCTTGTTGGAGGAGGTTGCAGAAAAGGATTCCTTTCGAAGATTCATAGCCATAATTCACAACATGTTACACTTAACTTCAAGAACGTCAATTCTATGCTTTTGATGGATCAACAAACTCATAATAGTGGCATGCTGAGAGATGCAATGATGTTCAAGTTCCTAAGCTTTTGATGTCATAGAGAAAAATGAACTCAATGATCTCTTTGTGCCTCCTCAAGATTTACCTGAATTCCTAAGTGTCCATATTGTCCATTTTTTATTCCTCTACTAGCTCAGTCAAACAAAGAGTACCAAAACTAGAGACAGGATCGCTGCACAAATTGACTGCTCTGTAATCTCTACAAGACTCTAAGACAAGTTGACACCCAAAACTTTTACTATGGGCTCCAACAAATTCATTACCATTGAAAATCAAACAAGGCATTAGAACGAAATAGAAAAAGATACAGAGAAAACAACTCGAAGGATTCTTGCACTAGGAGCGATAACTACCAACACTGAAATTCCGACCAAGGACCTAATTAAATTCCCTACAGAGGAAACACCAAATTCCTGATTTTCTATACGAACATGTCATCATTCAAAGGTGAAGCCTAAGGCTTAGACCAACAACACCGCGAATTCCCAAGGGAACAGATCGGAAGGAGACCTTAAACATAAAGAAAACCAAACTACAAGAGAATTGATAGAGAAGTGCCATGGTACAAAAGGAGAGAAATTGAAATAAAACCATGATTGCCAACTTCTAGACTAGCCACCAATATCCATTTCCAATCGAGAATTTTAATTAACAAAATGCACGTAAAAGTTAAAACTAATGAACATCCCAAGGATAGAGGGAGCATTTACCATGGAATTGGCCACCACCAAGACCAGGCTTCTTGTGCACCCAATTCTTTCTGTCGATTTCTCTATTATCTCATAGCACCTATGGAAATCCAATTTGAAATCTTCATCACTTGATGCAGAGTTGAATGTGCACACGGTGAAAGTACTCGAGGGTGTCCTCGATTCACCCTTTCCAACGTTGATAGTGCGATGTGTCGTCCGCTAATCTATGTGAGAGTTTAATGCATGTTGAATGACGCACTAGTCCATGATAATTCGCTAAGGGATGGAAATTCTAGGTGTCCCCCGTTTCTTAAAATGACCCCAAGGCTAAGTTCTAGAGCCTTATTGGCCCATTTATCCACAATTGAATTCAAGCTTCTTCTTACATGAGAAAATGAAATTTCAGAAAATAAACCTACCTCTTTTTTTATTCAAGTTATAGTAATTGCATGATTTTTATCCAATAGTGTGATTATGCCCAACATCGATTTAATGACCACCATAGAATCCCCGATGACCTTTAACTCTTTGATCTTGGCTTCTTTGGCTACAAGAATACCCTGCAATAGAGTGTATGTCTCTGCCTAGTTATTAGTGGTTGGTCCAATACCCCACGCATAGGTTGCTACAATGATTCTTTTGAGATCATAATGCCCCGCACCTACTGCCCTTGTTCTCCACTATTCTTTACTAATATACAAGTGATGATAAACTTGTTGATTTGGTGGATCTATAGATCAGTCAACTAGGATCATATGAGGCTCAATTGCATGAGAAATGGCCATGAACATCAAATGACACTAACCATATAAGCTTTGGACACACAATAAGTTTGTTGTTGGGCATACTCTATCCCTTCATTTGAGGTACCTACGTAATATGATAGATGTGTCTATCAATCACCTATAAAAACATGTGCAGGTTTTATTTTCTCTCTCTCTCTCTATATATATATATATATAATGGTTTCCTGGTGAAGTGAGAATCATCTACAATAGTTGTATCAAAGTCGTGTTAAAAAGTTTCTTCCCACCCTTTATGATTTCCTAGTGAAGGGAAAGCGACACATAATAGAAATTTCAAAGTTGAGTTAAAAGTTTCATCCTACCCTTTCAATTGAAATAATAGTAGAAGAAAATAGTTACACCACTAGTATTGAAGAACAACGAAAGCCCAAAATATAGATGATAAAATAACACAACCAGTAAAAACATTGGAATTGCAATCATAAACCATGGGCTGAATATTGACTCTTCTAGAACAAAAACAGAAAGCTCAAAATAGCACTACCTACACTTGGAGAAGAGAAGAGAAACTACAACTAATAAAGAGCCTAAACATAAAGAGTCCAAGGCTATAAACTTTCTCAAGTATGACAAAAAAGGGAGTGGATCCACATTTCAAGGCTAGCTTAAATTTGTAAATCTCTATTTTCAACTATGGGATATTCGATGGAAAGATAAATTACTCTAGTAGCCCTAAACTTCAAGGTTTCAACAAAAAAAATTGGTGGAATAACATAGAAACAACCAAGCTCCTCAAAAATTGGGAGAAACTAAAATAGCCACAATAAACAAATTCTCATCCCAAAACGATGAAATTGAAGCATTTCACCAATGGAGGGAGGCTAAGAAAAAGAGGTGTTCAAGAATATAGCAATAGGATGGAAAACTGTCACTAGAATCACAAATATGCTCAATGAAAACAAATAATCCAATTTATAGATGCACTAAAACCCTAATATGACACTCAATAGTTGCAAAAAAATATGAAAATGCAGTTAGTCTCACACTTCAAATAGTGATCCAGATTGGATCATTATATTGTTTTTCATCTATCTCGATCCTTTCAGAGTGGAAAAACCTTAAGGACTCAACTTGTAGGGCCATTTTAGTGGCTGGTCCTAGTTTGGAAAATTGGGGTCCGGAACCTTCCAGGGCCATTTTGAGGCGTCAAACAACAGTTTTTGGGGTTAAAACTTTCCCCACGTGGCTCAGATGCATGACACTATTCTAGACATCGATACCTTTCCAATAATACAAAAATCGTGTCAGTTGAAGCTCATATGAAAAATTTATGCCTCTCACAAGTTTACCTACCATGTTGACCACCATGGTACGAGAGAATTCCACGTTAGCCCCCATTATTCATGCATATGGGGCTAGCCACGTATGTAATTTCAAGAAGATTCTAGAAGGTCCAAAACCTTATCACAATTGAGGGTTGAGGAAATAAAAAACCTACCCCTAGATGGATATCGGTTTATGTTAAATACCAGGCCACAAGGAGTAGAAGGGGTTCCATTATATGTTATTGTATTTTGTTCCATAGCAGAGCAAAACAATTGGGAGTGGGAAATTAGAGAGCATAATAGATGGGGTTAATGTTCTGTAGCAGCCTAACATGCCACGGGTCTTAGGTAACTCCATAGAGAGTGTATTTTCCTTTGTTCTTGCATTATTTCCATACCAGAGAAAAGAGAGCAGAGCAACCTCACCTTCTAGATGGGTTTTCTCCCATAAAAGTTTCCCAGAGCAATTTTTTGTGTTATCTTGTGGATGGTGTGTGATTGTATTTTACTGTTCTTTATTTTCCGCATTTTATTTATTTCTCGTAAAAGTAGAAAATCAATAACTAAATATTCTGGAATCTAAAGGAATTTAACCTTCATAGTGTAGATTTCAGTTGTATTTATCAGATCCATTGTGACGAACAATTCTAGCTGAATATCCACGACATTTTACAGATCATATTGGTATCAGAGAAGGTTTTTCTTTTGGGTATTTGTGGGAAGTTGTAGGATCTAAGAATTGGCTTAAAAAGAAGTTGCATAAACCCTAGCCTCGACAGACGAGTCTATTCATAATAACCCTCGAGATCCAGCAGAAGAGATACTTGAGCAGTTGGAAGCACAAGTTGTCTACATTAGTCGCAATATGAACCTCCTCATGGTGGCTCTAGCAAGAAAGCTCGGTTCGTTCGGAGATGGAGGCTCTAACTCAAAGATCAAATTGGAGGGGAAATTGGGAGATCAAGAAGACTCAGGAAATGAGTCACGAAAAGAATCTGAGAAAGAAAAGCCTAGTTCGAGTGTTGTTAACCCTTCACAATCCATATTCAATATGGAAGCGAAAGTAGACATAAAGCCATACCGAGGTGAGATCGATGCATTAAAACTGAATCATTAGTTGCAACAACTAGAAGTTCATTTTAGCATTCATCATATAGATGAAGGGTAGAATATTTCATTTGCTAGATTGAAGTTAGAGGGCCATGCTTTAACCTGGTGGGAAAGCCACACAAAAACACTTAGGATGGAGGGTGATCCACTAGTAACTAGGTGGGAGGACTTCAAAACCCTCATCACATCCCAGTTCTACCCTATCGGGTATGTAGAGGACCAATGAATCCGATGGCACTACTTCAAGGAGAGGCAAGGGCAGAGTGTACAGGAGTACACCACTGAGTTCAGAAAGATGGCCATCATGTTGGGTATCTCTCCCAAGAACCGAGATGTACTCCTCAAGTATCTGCGGGGTTTACATAGTCATCTACGAAAGCATGTGATTCTCTTCAAGCCAAGGACAGTGAATGAGGCGTGTGTACAAGCACAATACCTGGAAAACATAGGCAAAAAAGTGATTTTAATCACTCAAAAAATGTAATTTGCTCTCAAAAGGGCCAAAAGGGGATTTTAATTAAGTTTCCTAAAATTTAAGGGAATTCCTAAAAGTTAGCAAACATGTCAGAAACATGTTTTTCCTTGTCTGGAGTCCCGAGTACAGTTGGCAGAAGCCTCTCCTAGTGAGGGCTCATGGTCTTGATGACATGACATAGGGGAGGAGATCCCAAGGCACTCACACGCATCCCCTTGCATAGTTGGTGCATTCTCCTTGAGGGCGTTAATCCCAAATCCCACGACTCCACCTCACTAACCTACCACCCTCACTTCACTCTCCCTTATCCTCACTCCACTACACCTACAACCTCCTCCACTCATCTCCCACCTCACTCATGCGCCACTCCCCTTAGCTTATGCGCATCTCCTCTTCTCCCCATGCGCCCTTGCTTTGGAGTCTTCACCGAATTATGTATAAAGGAAGGTCAACCCTCCCTCTTGTTAGTTAGTCGGAGCTTGGGAGAAATAGCTTGTTGCAACTCTATCATTGTAATTTCTATTTTCTTATTGGAATAAAAGAAGGCTTTGGAGGTCGAATTGGTGCATTGTTTAAGTGTGTGGATGCTTATGTGAATGAGGTGATATTACTCTATTTTGCTTGTCATTCTATTATGATTAATTTGGATTTATAGGAGTACTATTTATAAATAGGATAGGATTGATAAGCTGGTTTGATTAGTAGTCTTATTACCCATTTATTTAAGAAGTTTGTATATGCAATATCTTTGGTTTAACATATTGTGTGTTGAAACTTGAGATCTCTTTTGTAGGTGGTACCATCTTCGAACATTTTGTTTGCAAGTGATTGAAGTATTAGATACCTCAACTTAGAGAAGTGAAAGATCTAGCTTGACTCTTCCTCTCTTCTAAGTCTTAGAAGAAGATCCCTCATCAATTCCCCAAGAAGGACTCCATTGCCCAAGACATTCCAAGCACAAGCTGGTTCTCTTCTCCTTCTCTCAAATTCAAATATTCTTGGTTACTTTATTACATTATATGCAAACAAGTTTCGATCTGTTTTCTAAGTTTGAATCTTTAGCTCCTTTCATGCATGCAAGTGATTGCATAGATCTGATTTTACTTCTAAATTTCTATCTTTAAAAAATCTAGATCTAGCATAGGAAAAGAGTCCCTTTATGCAAGTAAATTTCTGATATTTTTAGAGGGTAAAAGAAAACCTTTTCCAAGAGTTTATATGGTTAAATTGTAGCATTAAAGTGCTCTAAATTTGTTGTTTTAAAACATCCATAAAAGACCCTAAGGAAACTGGCCTCTAGCTTGATTTTCGTAGTTCATTTTGCATAATTTTGTAGTCATTTTACTTCGAAATATTTCGAATCTTTTACTAATAACCAAAGACACTCTTAAAGTGCTTTTGGCCATTGTTTGTTTTCTATTGTTTGTTGTTTTCTTGCAGTAATAGCAGGTACAAACGGAGGTTATGTTCGGATTTCAAAGTTTAAACTACTTTTAGAAACCCCCAGAGTTGTCGGGAATCTCTAGTTCAATTTTATTTTTTTTTGGAATTTGAAAATACTGTAAGCCTTGGTCTTGCATCATAAAAGACCAACTAAAAAATAAAGTAGTGTAGAAGTCAAATAAATTTTGCGAGCCAAAAAGCTCGTCTTTCTTCGTTTCCCCAGCCCCAGGGGGGGAAATAGGTGTTGGTCTCTTTTTTCAGCTTCGGGGTTGTTTCCCATGTTGTTTGCTTAGTAGTTTAGTTTCAATTGCATAAAAAGATAAAAGGAATTCACATCACTAAATTGAAAATTCTAAAATCAACCACAAGTCTTAGAATAGTTTTATTTTTCATAGAATATTAATTGCTAGATTAATTCATTTCTGCAATTATTTGGAATAAATCTTAGTTACTCAACCGTGTATGCAATCTCGTTGCTAATTTTGGGTGGCATTCGGAGACCCAGAAACATACCTAAGTAACGCATGTTAGTTTAATTAGGGAAATTTGTTTTACTGTGTTATTCGTCTAAGACCTCTGCATCTGGGTGGAGTGTGTTAAGTCAGGGGGGATACTCATTAATGAGATTCGTTCTCTCCTCCTTTGGACCTACGGCACACCCAGTCGCCATGTCTATAAGATGGTTGAATAGTGAGTAAAGCGAGCCAAATACACTTTGCACACAAGGAGTGGGGACCCCGACTTTAATCCCACTTCAGGGTTTCAAGACTAATTTCCCAAATCCCATAATAAAATACTCAAGATAAAATAAATGCGGCATGTTTCAAAACATCACATTTTACCTTTCTGGCACTAGTCTTCTATATTATATATTTAGTCAGATCTATCTTTACTTCACAAGCTCTTATGGTTCAAGTCATTTCCTTTTGAAGTATATGATGAATGTATGGGTGATGCTTTTATGTGGCTTACAGGTTGTATCATTTTTATAATTGAGTCATATATGTTGCTAATGCTAATATTGGTATTTCCATAATAAACTCCTAGATTAAACTTTAATTTCAGTCTTCATAGATTAAAAGCCTTAGATTCTTTTAATAGGGACTACCCCCCTTGGCTTCGCTAGGAGTTGGCCTAGACAGAGGAGCTGAGGATTAGGTGAAAACACCTTAACTCGAACTTGCCCCCAAGGACACACCAAGTGGATTGAAAATTTCTTCCATGTTACCTAGGTGTGTATAAAGGCGGCAACAAGGACTACCCCCCTTGGCTTCGCTAGAAGTTGGCCTAGACAGAGGAGTTAAGCATCAGGTGACAACACCTTGACTCAAGACTTGCCCCCAAGAACACACCTAGTGGATTGAAGATTTCTTCCACGTTACCCAAGGTGTGTGAAAAGGTGACAACAATTTTTGGTGTCGTTGTCGGGGATAAATCTTTCTATTTCCGAAATACGACTTTTTGTTTTCCTTTTTATATTTTTGCTTTGTTTGATGTTTCTTGTATATTTAAAATAAACTTGATCATCTGGCAACTCCATTTCAAAATAATTTGACAAAGTATTATGAAAGAAGGAACTCACGGTTTTCTTAGCTTCATCCTTGAACCTGAAAAGGTTTTTGGAGAAAGCTAGCCAACCTTTCTTCTCGTAGGATCCTTAATAATTTTTGGGTCCTAGTCCATTTCTAGTAGACATATTCTTTTAGTTTTTTTGTTTAATAAAGCTAGTTTAGAAATSGATGATTTATATTCGCCATGTGATTTTTCTGCAATAAGTGGTTATCCACATTTGATTCYAGAAATTTTTTTACAAAATTTGTCTTGTTTTCAAAGTAATAATGTTGTTGATGCTAAACGTCATGTTAACATGGTTTCCCATTGCTTTAATAAATGGTGTTGCAATTCCTTACATGAAGATGTAGGAATAAAAGTGTTTATCTWGTCCTTGGATGATGATGATCTTGATTGGTTTACAAAACTTAAGGATAAACATGTTAAAACTTACAATGAGTTGGTTGAAGCCTTTATGGAAAAATGGAGGGATAAAAAACCTTTAGATATAAAGACAGTCAGCTCAAATAAAAAAGATGCTTCAGTTGAACCCAATAATAAATTTAAAGAAGTCATGGAGGCCATGGAATTCATCTATGCAAAACAGTTAAAGGCCATGGAAGCTCACCTTGCAGAGGCAGAAGCTTGTGTTGAATATTCAGATCATGTAGAGCCTGAGTTTTCCAAAGAACAAGAAAAGGAATTTCCCTGGAAATTTCGGAAGAGCCTATAGATGAATCAGTAACTGATCAACAAGAAACGAAGGAAATTGAGTTTGAAGTTGTCGAATATCTAGATAATTCAAATCCCCACCCTCCTCTCGAAGAACTGATCTCTTCAAAGAAGATCTTCGACAACCTTGATGAAAACACTGAAGCAGTTTCCTTAACAGTTCTAGTTCCAACCGCTCAACCATCAGATGATTTAATACAAGATAATGGGAAAATGGAAGACAACTTCAATTTATCAATTCCAGATCATTACGAGCAATGGCTAGCTTTTCACAATGACATTCCAATTCAGAAATTCACAAAATTTTTACAAGGCTTGCTAAACTTCAAAGTTCGGTTGAATGAAGGACACATATTTCTTGAGTGGTATTATCTCAAGAAAAACTTCAAGTTGATAAAACTTGGAAAAGGATCTTCAACGAGTCATCCCGAACAAAGACATTTCATACATCTAAGGTCTTACAACATCCATGACTTGGTTGGTTCAATTGTTTTCTACTTTAGCCAATTGAATGGGAAAAGGTTAAATCTACTAATGAGTGGGAAGCTCTTAAAATTGCTCCTCAACGATGACATCTAATGTCCATAGGGGCATCCATTGTAAAAATAAATCTCTTTAACCCTTCTTCCTTGTATTTCATTTTCATTTCTTCAACATTTCATCTTCTTCTAATATTAGTATAACTTGTATTTTAATTGTTGGTTTCTATATGCATGTGGAGCTGATGTTTTTGGCAAGACATTTGTGATGTAGCTTACAGATTATGGACTCTTGCATGCTCTCCTTTTTTCTAAAAGGATCAAGCACACGTCCCCTTATGGAGCCTATGTTACCCACAAAGTTTCACTAGGATGGACTTGTAGTTGAACCACCAAATATTGAACAAACACTTGTTCAAAATTCAGAGTTCAGAAGTCCAGTCGGCCAGTATGGCCCATTTTTTACTTTTTTACTGCATTTCCATACCCTTGCAGGGATTTGTAATAAGATGAATTTAGCATGATGAACTTGTAAAAGGATTAGCCTCCTAAGACTTAGACATGAGTGCATTACTCTAGTGTGTTTTTTTTACTTATTAATTATTCCCTGCTTGAATCAATTTTTAAGCAAGTTATAATTTTTGAGTTTTTTCACTCATTTCCTCCACAGATGGAGTGTGTACTCATGGTTAGGCCTTAGCTTGGAAAATATAAGCCTAGTGTCTAATGTATATTACCATGTTAATCATCCTCCTAGAGTCTCATGGAAATGTGTTAAGTCCCCCTTAGGTTTTTTAATGTTTTATGCAAAAATAAAATTTCCTGCAAAATCAAGATATTTTAATTTTAAATAATTCCTAAGTTAAATAAGTGGTACTAAGAGACATTATATGTCTTGGGGGTATTCGTTTTTTCACTTAGAATACCCTTTTTACCTAAGCACCACTTTGTAAGTTAAATTAGTTATTTTTAATCACTTAAAAATAATTTTATTCACAAATGGTCAATAAAAGACAAAAAATTAGAAAAATCAGCTAATGTTATTTGTATGGAAACATGTTTTCGGTCAACTCACCCTCTCTTTGAGTTAACAAAGCCTTGTTGGCAACTAGAGAGGACTTATGGGTGAGTTATCTTTGAGTTAGCTTGAGTTAAGAGGATCTCTCTTTGGGAGGTGCGCCCCTCTTGGGAGAGGTGGCACATTCTTGAGGAGGTTGCCTACCTCTTGAGAGGTGGCACCCTCCCTCTTTCCCTCACTCTTCACACTTGTCATTATATGGCTTTCATGGAGAGGCGGCAGCCCACAGCTTCACACTTGACTCTCATTTGCCTCACAAGTGATGCGCCCTCCTCCATTGGAAGCTCCACCCTCTTGGTTATATATTGAGTCTCTTGCTCTCATTTTAAACTAGTTTGAGCTTGGGAAATAACTTGTGCTATTGTATTGTACTATTGTAACACTCTTTCAATATTGAATAAAGAAGACTTTGGAGGTCACATGGTGGATGGTAGCATTGTGTGGATGTTGATGTTCATTGTTTAATATTGTGAGGTAATTGTATCTTGTTTATTTCCATTTCAATTTGTAAATTGGCCTTAGTAGGGGTGCTATCACCCAATAGGAAAGATCTTCTTAACTAATTTGGCTATTAAGATATTTTGTTGCTTTACATATGTGGTTAATGATTTGCATGTTAATTTTGCTTAATTGCATGCTATTTAGACTTCATGTGTAGGGAACATCGATATTTAACAAGTTGTATGTAAGTTTATCAAGATTCCAGGTCTTCATACTTGAAGTGGTGGCTTATTTTAGTGCAATGTCCCACAAGCTTCAAGATCTCTTGAGAACAATTCCCTCATCCATTCACCGGAGGACCCCATAGCCCAAGATTCAAGTCTTGAAGAAAGGCTTTCTCTCTCTCTTTCTCAACCTTTTAAAACATACTTTCTTTGGTTACTTTGAACACATGCAAAGCTTGATTTCCATCTTTAAAGTTTGATCTAAAGAGATTTTCCTTTGCATGATTAAAGCAAGTAGATTAGATCACAAAGCTTCATTTTTTTATCTAGCTTGCAATACATCATTTAGCTCATTTTTTCAAAGAGATATTTAAAGGCTAAAGGTAGTTTCCTATTTTAAAAAGTTTAAAAGTTATATCTAGGCATCTTTTTAATATTGTTTGTTGTTTCTACCCATTTGTCTTGCATTTCTACCCACTTTCACCTCCCCCCAGAGGTGGTCCAATCTCACTCACCCATTCCCCCTCCCAGTGTTGATTTATGCTTCTAAAGGGAATCCTTTCATCATGGCTCTTCATGGATAAAGGATGAGAACCAGGACACTTAATGCTCTCACCAACTAGAATCGGTGAATGTTGTAGGTGAATCTTGTCTTGCGGGCTAGTCATGCATGGACATGCACTATGAGGAGAACACTCAGGAGACTTGAGTGAGCCCGGAAGTAAAAGCCCTTAATGGGCCAACTTTCTAATTTATTTTTACTTAGTAATGTTTTATCATGGTGTGTTACTATTTTGTCGGTATGCAAGGCAATATACTTGCCATGATTATAAATTTAGAATTTGGATAGGCTAGCTTAGAGTTTTTTGGCACAAAGACAATATATTTTTGTTAGCAGGTTGTAGCCATCTCCTTCTCTGTTTGTATTACAATGCTATATGGCATGGTTTCAACCTTTCTTAATACAAAGTTATCTATTATTGTTAAAAAAATATATTTTCTCCTCACAAATCTATGTTCCTGCTATGGATCACAATAGTTTGGTCTAAAATGTTGAAATAAAAATGGATGCAGTTTTACTTGAAAGATTCTATAGAGAATGAGATTAACCACCAAAGTCTTGGATCTGAAAATATTATTTATCGACCTCTCTAATTAGAAATTTAAAGTTATTATTAATCTTTACGTTTTTGGAAAGGATTAGTGGTTTATGAGTTGAAAGTTGTGTCTAGGGTTGTGATATGTGGCTAAATTTCATCATCTAGATGTTACTCCTATGTATCTATCAAGCATGTAAGGGGGTTTCTCGTGGTGAATTTGTGTTGTTTTTTGAGATAGACATCATTTGTAGCCACCAAATGGCAAAATTACATTATTTTATCACAATATTAAAAGATGTAAAAATAGAATTCTGAAACGACAACATGTTGATGACACACATGTAAAGGAACAAAAAGGATGAACAAGCTAAAAAATCCTTCTTGGAAGTAGGAAGTCTAATTTTTAATTGAAATTTGAAAAATGAGATTGACTACATAAGATATAAATGAAGAACTCGATCATAAACGAGGACAATAATTCTTCCAACTACCTTTGTGCAGCAACAGGATATCCCATACCTCCAGGTGTAGGGGCAACATAGAACCTGACATACCATTGTGCATAATTCATGAATACAAAGTGAACAATCTTTATGATCAACAATTTCAGTAAGTTTATCAACAACTAGATTGGTGAATTTGAAATGTACGTACTTTGATGATAAATGGAGAAAGACTACAAGCAATTTAACTCCATTCTAGTATTTGTAGATCCCATCATTCAAGTTCAACAAAGACAACATACAAAGTAGATAAAACACAATACATACCTAAAATAAAAGGCTCCATACTTGAATGATAATAACATAAAACCTCCTCCGTAGCACATTTATCCTATAATGATAATCAACACAAAGAAATATGCTTTCAAAGTTTTAGAGTTTCCTTGCCATTGTGCTTCTCAATCCTTAACAATTTTTTTGTAACCATTATATATATACATGATCACATCAATTGATGGTTGAGTTTGTGTAAGATCCATCCTATTATCCCTCATTTTGCATGAGGCTTATATTAGTGAATTTTTTCACTGCCCTTGTGATTTTCATCACAAAGAGCTTTGGATGGTTAGGGTGTTCACTTGGTTTTGTGGATTGTTGATGACATGGATGATGATGTATTGCTTGGCATACTTGCTTATCATAAAGAGATATCATTACACTTGGTCATGTGTTGTTCTAGTCTCCATTCATTGCTAGATCATTCGACATGAGGATGTATGGATCCCTTGGTGGAACGCCCTACAAGTTTTGGGCTAAGTGGACATTGGATTGGCTTGATCATTTGGTTGGCTTCGTCATAGAATAGAGTTCTTGGCATACACTCACTTGCTTACACATGGTTTGTTACTTGGATGGATGGACATGGGCATGGTTAGGGCTCCTTTTCTCGAACATCCTAGCTCTTATGGATGATATTCACACATGGATGGATTACTTGTAGCATGGAGCATGGTACAACATAAAGCGCTCCCATTCTTTAGCCCACATTTGGAGGCACATGTACACTTATCATCACCTTATCATATTTTGATGAGGTCATCCTATTTGATGAGTTGATTGGGATCTTGATGACTTGGCATATGGGTTCATGGCATATTTTGA
This sequence comes from Picea engelmannii, assembly GCA_009831015.1. Classification (NCBI taxonomy): domain Eukaryota; kingdom Viridiplantae; phylum Streptophyta; class Pinopsida; order Pinales; family Pinaceae; genus Picea; species Picea engelmannii. Next base: position 39,037 of record ML837664.1, on the reverse strand, counting down.
CTTACTCTTACTTGGATCCATTTCTCCTCATGATTTATTGGTCCACACATGCCATTTTGGGGATTATTGTGCACACATGTTGAGGCCTATTGTTGGATTAAAGGGAGTCTCCCCTTCTTTTCATGGAGATGGTTGAGTGTTGTTGGCATTCCACATGTTGAGGCATGAAGCCTTGTATCATGGATCCACTTGCTTGATTTAAAGATGGCATCCACTTGTCATGCTTGTTGATGGGACATTTCACATTGGGAGATTCCACAAGTCTCTTGAGGAGGTTTTTCATGGTTTCATGCCCTATTTTGAGGGGACAACCATCTTGAAGAATGCTTCTTGCATTCATAGTTGAAGACATCCCACCTTGGAGAAGAATTAGGAGGTTCCAAACCCCAAATCTAGAGTTGCATTGCATGTTTTGAAGGAAGCCTAGCTTCGGGAGCAATTATCTTTTGACAAAGTGCCTAGATTTCTGCCAGATCAACATCATTAGTTACAAAATGGCCACAGGCTTTCCAAAATGTGGTCATAATAGAAATTCCAACAAAAATTGAAATAGTTTTGGTGCTTTTAAAATCTATCATGGGAAAAATTTCACCGCATTTTGCCCACTCGTTTGAAGAATGCCCCACATTTTTTGCTTGATCATTTTGGTTATTTGCGGAGTTCATTATTGATATATGCCCATGGTGAAGATTTGTCACTTCACTTGTTAAACACAATGAAACCCTGTGTGGATCAAAAGTTGGAAGTGACACTAAGCTATCAAAAGGAATTCAAGGAACCAACCAATTCATATAATTCTCTAGGTCCATCACTTAGGTGACAATGGAAGCTTTAATTGTATTATGTCATTCTAAAGGAGGACAAAAATCTCTTGTAGAAAATTTGAAGATAGAAGATGTGCAAAATGATATCACATTATTAATTAGACTCATTATTCTACATTGGAGTCAATACATCTTTTTTGTATCTTTCATAGTTATCCCACTAAACTCTTCTAACTTCTTACTTAATGATGGCCACTTAAATATGACAATTACTAAACATCATGACTCCTAATTAAGCATTAACTTGGAGTCCTAATATTATTTGGTTGTTAAAACACCAACACCCGACCTTAACATAGAAATATTAATATTCAAATGACAAAAAGTATAGTAAATGGTTGAGTAGCTGACCAAGAATTGATTGAGCGGGATTTTCTATCCCATTACACAATATTGTTTCAATCCCAAGGCCTTACAAAGGAAAGAGAAGCAATCATCCAACATTGACACAATCCGCTTCTCACTTTAGATCATCTCTCCTTTGATACAAGGGGGGTGTCCTAAGGATAGGATTACTAAAACTAGGCAATGGAGGCTCAAGGTGAAATGAAGAGTTAGCTCTCGTAAAACATAAGATTGTAGCACAATAAAATAAGGTGATGCAAGGACCAAGGTCGGTGCCTATCCATATTGGGAAAATGGAATCAACAAGAGGATCAAGAGGGTCGGAATCAAGTGAATAGGGATGGTGAAAAGAGTTTCCTTTGCATGCAAATCTCACCTATGGATGCCTAACTAAATTGTTGGAAAACAAGGCATTTAGGCCCTTACAAACCTGCTCTACTAATGCACATGCTAGGAAAATAAAGTGTGATTTCATTCCACAATTAAAGATACTATGAATCCCTTCCATGAATGACAAGTATTGTTTCAATCCCAAGGCCTTACAGAGGAAAGAGAAGCAATCATCCAACATTGACACAATTCGCTTCTCACTTTAGATCATCTCTCCTTTGATACAAGGGGGGTGTCCCAAGGATAGGATTATTAAAGCTAGGCAATGGAGGCTCAAGGTGAAATGAAGAGTTAGCTCTAGTAAAACATAAGATTGTAG
>ML837664.1:12506-23516 GCA_009831015.1 Picea engelmannii | reverse complement strand
CAAAAGATATTAACGATGATTGGCATCGGTTCCCATACGAGAAAAGATCCAAAGAAACAGATCTTTAACGAAATGGAATGGCAAGGTGTGCAACATAAGTATTGGCAAGGCCTACAGCGTAAGTATTAACAGAAGCCAGAGAGACAGACCACAGAGATGGAAGCATTTCTATGCGTGAAGATAGACTTGCAAGAAAATGATGGCAGTCTGCAGACAGAGGTCAAAGAATGTGCACCCAGGATAGATTGACAGGCAGACTGGAAGGCAGAGGTCAGATGTGTTTCACCCGAGAGGAAGGGAAACTCTCAGCTATGGATAACTACCATAGATTAAATGAGGCCTAACAACTAAGGCGCTCTGATACCACTGTTAGACACACGGAATAGATAAATGTGAATTGCATTATTCATCAATATGATACATGTATTAATACAATGATGCTTGACATTTGGATTCATATTCCAAGACGTCTCTTGAACTCTCGATGAACATTACAGTCACTTGACCTTTCACATTCCATCAAGTGAGGAATACCGTAACCCTAAGCGGATTAGGTTTCCAACAATCATAATTCAAATTTGATATCAATGGAGAAAGAGGGTTTTGAAACCACGGTTCATCCTTTTCTTCTTAGCAAAGAACAACACACAATGATAAGCAAAAACAATCCTCTACTTGAAGATATGACAGCAAAACATAAATGGCAGCCTTACATACACATGAGATCCCCGAGAAAAGAAGATGGAAGCTCCAATTCATTAAGCCCTTCCACCCTTCACCTCTAGTTACAAAGTCTTTGGCCTTAGGGGGGTTTTCATCCGCTTGAACTTCTACCTTGCTAATGATAGTTATTCTCCTTGTATAGCTTTCAATCTCCAACCACCTCTCCATAAAATATATTTAGAAAATACTAGAAGCCTCAATAAAATAACATAAAGAAAACCCTAGAAGCTTCTAGGGAAGAGTCGTGCTTCCAAAAATGTAGAGATTTCCTCGAAGAATGTGAAAAAGCACATCAGTTTTGAAATGTGCCTTAAAATTTGTAGAATGTGCCTTGGATAGCGTGAAATGACATCCTCAATGGTAAAACATGCATCAAAATATGCAAATTGCCTCCAAATATGTAGAAAGATACCTGAAAGGTGAGATATGCATCAAAATATGTAGTACCTCCACCACATAAGCAAACACTCTTCCAAATACGTAGCCATTGCCTCCAAATATGTAAAGACCATCCAAACATGAAAATATAACATGGACCAATGGATCTCCACCAAGCCACCACTAGTACTCCAAGTCCTTTACCTAGCCATGAATGATGAACCAAGTAATGTTTGGGCAAGACAGAACAAGGAAATGGTCTCAAGACAAAGCTCATGCCAAAGAATGCCTCCGAGAATGCAAAGTGATCCTTGCATTTTCAGGCAGTAATAGGCTCCACAGGTCAAATCAGCGGCTTAGCTTAATGCTATGGAAAGTTGTGGCTTCCACGGGATTGTGGGTTAGAAAGTCATAGCCTTCGCACTCAAATTTGCAGGACAGGGAAGAACCAGCAATTCTGTAGGGTGCGAACACAATCCACAACTGTGGAACAATTTGCCTAAATTGGAGAGGGCATTCCAAGCGGTGATAAGTTACATGTGTGTTGATGAACTGAAAACGGGATTTGATGATGTTGACACAACTGCAAATTTAGTCGTTCCATTTACATAACTTATATTATTATATTTATAATTACCAATCTTTACTTACACAAGATTTAGGTGCATGATATGCAAATTAAACAAACTATTGGAAAGAGCTCAAAGGAGTATTTCAGATAGGAAGAAAACCCCAAAGGAGGCTGGAATTGTGAAGCCCTTGAAAATCCCTAATCTTGAGGATCTGATACTAGTTGATATGAGCACAGAGAAACAATGTGAAATCACTCACATACAAGAAGGAAAACCAAATAACCAGTATGCAAATAACAAGGAGATTGTTGGAACTGTGTTGTAAATTTTCGTTCATTTGAAATATTTGCAAGTATAATTCCCTTGATGGAAAATGGTTTAAGTGTTAATGTAGTTTATGTGTGGAAGTTTAATATCTTTTCGTAGTGTAGTTTGCATCGTGTGATAGTTCAATGGACAATTGGGTTAAAATTTTAAAATGATCAAAAAAATTCTTGTAATGTGCATGGATAAAGGGATTGTGCCTGCATAAAATGAACACAGATGCATTGGAATACTTGCAAGAGTGGGTGAGTTAGGAAGCTGTGTAGGGAGAATTTGTTATAATGTTAATAAATGTCGTGTGCTATTCTCTCCATATTTCTGTGTTCATTGTATTGATGCATGTATTCATTTTATGCTTCTAGATTTGTTGATTATCATTTGCCCTTATTACACATTCGGTTGTAGATTTGTGATCTTTCTTTTATCAATCCCAGTTCTGCAACAATGTGCACATATGCTGTACACTATTGTATTACATATTTATAGGGGAATAAAACTTATGAGAGGGATCGTATTTGACCAAGTCTCCTAGGGTTACAACAAGATATAAAAATTTAGGTGAGTGATAAAGTTTGACCAAGTCACCTATGAATTATTTACAATAAAATAGGTGAAAAATAGAAGTTATAGTACAAAAGTGTAAAATACAAATATAATATAGATATGAACACATTCACAAGACTAGGAAAAGGTAATAAAGATATTATGCAGAAATTTAAATGGGTAGACAAGGGTGTGGTAACTAATAGTTCTTTAGGCAACATGTATATTGGACTAGCAACATTCCTTTTTTTGAAAGTGGTATAAAAGATGATGTGCATTGTCATTGTTTGCATGAGAAAAACGATTTAAATGGATTCAAAACTAATAAGTACATGCAAGATCGAGATCATTAAGGAAAAACAGATATTCAACCCCAATAATTCTAGAAAAACACAAACTGTTTTATTTGACTCACCAGACAAATAGAAAAGTCCCAATGTAATACACTGTACTCAGCAATCCATATGATAACATTCCTGATGCTCCATATCTCTTGAGATTCTGCAGCAACCTGATACATAAACATGTATGATGTTACCATTATCTTCTGTTGATTTTTATATGCATACCATTTTGTCATATATTAATGATTTTGCTAATTACAATTCTGCAAATACAAGGGCACCATTGTATGTAGGTGCCTATCATATTTACTATATACGGACACCATTGTATTTTTCCTAATTAAATTTGTATGCATGTATGTCACTGCCTATCATATGCACTACAAAAATTGTTAGTTCAAAAAGTCAATCAGTCTCTAATTGATGTTCTGACTGTTACAGATAAATCTTGCCCCTGAGCTCTAAAGTCCACAATGCAGTGCAATCCTAAAGGTAACTCAAGAGGGTTGTCACTGTCACCTTAATAATCCCTCTTCTCACTTAGGGTTGGCTCTCCTCCGGTACAAGGGGGGTGTCCCTAGGATTAGGATTACTAAGACATAAACAATAAAGGCTCAAGGTGATATGGAGAGCTGTCTTAGTAAAACAGATTTTAATGAGTTTAATAAGTTGATTTTAAAGGTGGTTGATGGGAACAGACTAGTGCCAAATATCCAAGAGGGCATTTGGATTCTTGAAGCAATAAAGAGGGTTCAATATGAGTGGTAAATGGGGGTAATTATTGCTGTTACAACATGTAGAAAATTACTAGTGATTGCAGATTTATATGGCTGGAAATTAATGAGTAAATCCCCTTCCAAAGGTGACCTTGTATGCCCATGCAATAACAATAAGATATGGTCCTACTACTAGCTGAAAATTAATGACATATCCTTCCATGAAATAACATCTAAAACTGCTCAATTAATATGTAAAAAACAGCAAGAACTTTGGATAAAATGCACCTCATCCAAAGCTCCTTTCCAAATGACAAAACAGCCCTCTTCTTGAAACCCTTATTGCGGCAGAACTTAGTGTATATCCCAGCAACATAAATCAGTGAAATATGGAAGATGGAAAGCCACACATGTGATGAAACTCCACCATCATATTGCCATTCAATAGATTTTCAATACTAGCCAAAACCAAAGAGATTATTCTCTCCTCAAACCATCAACAACCATTACAATAGAAGGAGCTTATCTTATATAGATTTGGAGCTCAAAACCTTCTCAAATAAAATGATAATATCCAAGAGTTAGATCCCAGATCTCTCCTAGGGAGACATAAACAGATAATATCGATCAACTAGCTCAAGACAAGTCAAAAACAACCTAGAGCAATGAAATAATAAACAAATGGACTAAATAATGGAAATGCCACATGTCCATCTCTCATAAAAAACGCCTCCTTGAACTTGGGAGTTTTGACCATGTAAAATCCTCCATAAAACCAAATAGATTACTCTCCAAAAGTGCGCCTTCCAAGAAACCTCCAAAAGGTATTAAAATATTGCTCATAAGGGAGCGCTCCATGGGAATGAGGGGTCAAAACCCTAATTAATCCAATACATGCCCAAAATAGTGCTGACTTGTTAGGGATTTTTCTCCAAGAAGATAATCATCTCCTCCCTCAAGAAGATAATCTAGAAATGTGTGCAAAATGGTCCACCAAATAATATAATAAATCCCCATGAGTAGGCATGCCTTGAGATGAGTGAAAAAAGGTGGTTATGGGCTCCAACACCAATTTATGTGCACTATGGCATTGTACTCTTCCAACAACTTCTTCACTTCATCGTGAATCTCTTTATCATCACACTCTAATATCGGGTCACTCTCCACCACTTTACTTAAAATTTAAAACTATAACATAGCATTCTTTTGTTTCCTTCACTACACTTAAGAATATCTTTGTCGTCAACAACAACACTTCTCTCAATTATTCGTCCTTCATTGGAAATGACTAAATTTCCTCCTATCCTTGGTGATGGTGTAGGTATTCTTCATTCCATCATGCATCACACTCTTGTCATACTACCATGGCTTTCCTGGCAAGAAGTGGCAAGAATCCATGGGGATAACATCACACAAGACTAATCCTAATACTATCCTATGTAGAATGCCACCCCACATTGATCTATCACAAGGACTTCATATCTACGTTGAAACCAAAATAATTGGTGAGGCTATGGATGTTTCTATTGTGCTAAACCCAATTTCTGCACCATCATAACTGCGACCATACTCTTTATGCGACCACTATCATTGATAACTTTACAACAATTACATCCAACCTTCCATTTTGTCTTGAAGATATTCTTCCTCATCCATTATCCTCCTTTAGCACTTGTTGCTACTTCATGGGCACGATCATCCCTCTACACATCATCATTTTTTTCCTTTTTCTATTGTTGCTATGATTGTTGCCCCATATTCTTATGTTTCTCCTTTCCCTAACTGGTTATTGCATCCTTTGTTCATTTTCACACACCTTCTCTCTATGTGGACACTTGAATGACTTGTGCCCTGTTACCCACCTACCTGGTGCAAAATTTACCTTTGGTAATCTTGTTCGTTGATCCTTCATAATGTTGTGTTTTTGTTGTGTAGTTCTTGTGACAAGGGTTGTTGTACTTACACATGTGATACATGTTATGGACATTCAAATTGCCTTGATCAATACAGAGAGCCCCAAACAAATTTCCATAACCATTCATTTCTGAGTATTGAAGTTCACATTGAGGATGCAAGTCAAATGAAATCTTCCCATGGGACCTCCAATTTATGCCGCAATGCTCAATACACTCCATTGGAAGAAGCCTATACTGATCAGATGTCAACGTTCCCATATACAGTTGAGTATTTCCATTTTTTTTTACTTCACCAACAAAACTTTTGAGGACTTTGCAGTAGCAATCTTCCCCTCAATCTTCAAGTGTGGAAAGGCATCCTGGCAAACAATGTGAAAACGACGAGTTTGACGCTTCTAGTGAGGGAGACTCAAGTGTAGTAGATGGTCGGACTTCCAATCATACTAATTATGAATTGACGTACGTTGTTGCCCACATGAGTCTTTTTGTTCTCTTGCTAAAAGGTACGTTGTTGCCTTTAGCCCCTTCTTCCCATGAAATGAGGTACAATCCCTTCATAGGTCAATGAACCCGAAGACCCAAAAGATAAGGAAACAGAAGGGTAGAATGATGGAAGGTGGTAAGTATGGACATGAATGATACGGTGACCCTTCAAAGAAATTCCCAGTAGCAACACTTTTCTCGAGAATGACCTACTTACCAGGAGACCATGTCACTCACCGAGGTGAAACTAGGCAAAAGGTATAAATTCCAAGCAAATGTTATATAATCACGAAAGGATTCTTTGCAACATGCTCAAATGCTTCAAATATTAAAATGACACTTACCATGGTATTGGACTTGTTACCTCATGGAGCAAGACCTGTTTTCTTCTTGGACCAAGCCGATGTGATGGATGTTTCTCTGTTGTTGATGATGAATGATGAGGCGCTGATGAAAAGAGGGTCTCTCTAGGCTCTGTTGGTCAATCTAACTCTCGCCAATCCATGTCTACTACCTATGGACCTCGAGACATAATCTCCTTAGTTACCCCTAGCCTGGGGGGGTAACAAAACCAACATCATAACATCAACATATATAGTCACTAAGATGCTCCATGAAGAAGATAACACATGAAGTGACAAGCACTCATGTGTGAGAGTGATCCATCAAGCAAGACATGAAAGTAGCACCAAAACCATGATGTGACCACCAACCATGACCATCCACCAAGAAGAGAAGTGAAGATCCTCCACCTAGATGTCCCCATCAAATCATCAAAAACCAAGGAGAGAAGAAGCTCCATGAAGGTGTATATCCCTCAAGTCCATAAAAAGATCCAAGGTACTAGTAGCAAACCCCACCAATGTTATGAAAATCACAATGTGGAACCTCATACAATATGAGGTATAACAATGTTTATAAATCTGAAATTTATCAAAGTATAAATCGGAGTTCAGATTTTTTCTCCTAAGCCTTTCATCCTTTCCTTGTGACCATCATTAGATTGGCTTACAGTTCTTAGAGATATCCCCCTTGTGTCTGTTATCACACAAACTTGCACTTGTAGAGCTAAAGTCCCAATGCTCAAGTGCAAATTTGCGAAACCGAGAGAAAAGGGCCACTAGCACCTCACCAATCTCTCTTTCGCTTCAAGCCAGCTAGTTGTAGGTCACAATTGTTGTAGGTTGAGAATAAGAGGAAGAGAAAGTTTCCACAAGCAATTTAGGAGATACGGGACCAGTGTCTTTTCATGGGGGAATAGAGTCATAAAAGGAGCTGAGAGTGACAAGACTAGGGTTTAAACTTTCCAGGGGTGTAAACCCTCTTACTCCTTGGAACAAAACCCTAGCCAAGGCAATACCTAGGAAAAGGAGTTATGCAAAAGTCTGAAGTGATGAAACTAGGGTTTAAAATCTCCAGGGGTGTAAACCCTCTTACTCCCTGGAACAAAATCCTAGCCAAGGCAAGACCTCAAGGGTGTAGACCCTCCTAGTTCTTGAGGTGTGCCCTAAATATTCCAACCGGATGAGAAGGATACTATGGAGGAGGGTGTAATACTTTTACTCCTCCAAGGGTTCAACAAGATTCTTAATTCAAATAAGCAAATGCCAAGATACCAATAAAAGCACTTAAAATTGCAGAAATGTACCCAAAAAATGCATGAGGAAACCCTAGTATTCCAAAATCATCCATCAACATCCCATTTAAAACACCTTCAAAAGAGTATCCATGAGACAAAACAGCCCAAAATCAGATTTCCTTACTACACACCAAAACACTAATCTAAGACAAAGTTCCAAGAAAATTTCAGAAAATTGCAGACCTTCTAAGGAAAAAATCCCTCAAGAAGTCATGATGAAAATGAGTGAAGTGCCTTTCTATTTATAGGGGAAAGGCTCAACTTCCTCTTATAATAAAATAATAATTTTTGACCTAAATTTCCACTAATTTAGTCCAAGGAGGGGGTAAAACCCTCTTCACTAATTAATTAATCAAAATATTCAAAAATTGGGCTTTTTAAGCCACATGTCCAAAATCCAGAGGCACAAAAGCCCTCAACAGGTGTCAATTTCCCCAAAACGAGGAGAATAAGGGATGCTGATGCAGCATCCAGCCTCCAAAAGCCCTTCAATGCTGTAATCTTCCACAAGTGAGACCACCAAACCTGTCACCAATCGTTTTCCAGACTTCAATCTCCTCAAAAGATGGCACCCCAGATTTTCCAAAAGTAGGGTCAGTGCTACCACTCATATTTGACACCATAAGGTCGGCTCTGAACTTCTTGTACAGGTCGGCTGCAGCAAATCATAATTTAACGCTTCAATATATTGTTTAAAAGATATGGGTTGGCCCTCCACCAATGTCGTAATTTTGCACACTCTACAGGTCGGCCCTTTCATCCAAACTCAAATTAAAAGATACACAAATATCAGGTCGGCTCAATGTCCTAAAATTTTATACCAATATATATATATATATATATATATATATATATATATATATATATATATATATATATAAACTGATCGATCTCATTAGGATTTTATTTTCCTCCTTTAGAGCGCCTTCCTTCTGTAATTTCCTCATTCAGGCCTGCAAGCTCAAGATTTTTCCTGTAGAGATTTCATTTCCAGTTCTCCTCTACAGGTATACAAATGACTCAACAGTTTCTTCCCCCTTTTGCTGTCATATAACTGTAGGAGAAATATCGCTCCAGCCCTAGATAAATCACGTCCTGGGAAAAGATACTCTGCTGTTTGAAAAGGCTGTAATATCTGAGATTTAAAAAGGGCATTGATAGGCTGTAACAAATCGTGTTTTATTCCTGGTTCAATGCTATAATAAAGGGCGTCCATTTTACTCAATCAGACCTCCAAAGGATATTGTTGTTGCTACAGATTTCCATGCATGCTACAGGCTGACACCGTCATGCTATTCTCAGCATATATTTATTCTTATATCTGCAGGGTTTCATTGCCAACATACTTATAAAATATTTTGAAGGAATCCTCCTACAAAAGGGTGAATAACATCTTCGACAAGAGAGTCAAAAGTTGTCAGGCCTGAGCATCTCCTGCCGACTTGATTGCTACCATGCATTCTTGTGGTTTGGAAAGAAAACCATTAGCTTCAGTTAACGTTATGTCAAGAAAATCTTCAGATTTGCGCCTTGCCCATTTGAGACAGCGGTGAATTTTATGTGGAAATGAGTGAACCATGCACATGGGTACCTCCTTTTCTGGGAGATTTCGTGATGCTCAATAGTTCTGAGTCTAGTGAGGAATATGTTGTGTATCTGGAATCACACTTTCTTGTTTGATGATGAGAAAGCCTATGCCTTCTGTACATCCCTTCAAATATTCTGCTTCTCTGTCAGTTAATGCAGGTCCAAAGGGCATTACTACAAAATTTTAGTGCCCAACGAAGTGGTGGGTAACAGTGTCAAAGGAGAACCGGCCTGAAATGAGAAGAAGGCTGTTGTGGTGAAAGTTAGCCGCCATCTTGAGTTCCACCAAGGTTGCACTTGTGTTTTAGGGCTTTACCACAACAAGTGCAGGTTTGGGAGGTAACAGAACCCATTATGGAAAATATTATAACATGATAATGATTAATAAGATACACAAGCATGCATCATTTTGTATGCCTTCCTATTACGCTATAGGAAAAAAGAGAGGACAAGTAAGTCTATATTTAACTAAAAAACATCAAATCTCACCCATACAGAATATGCATGACATTTCCTACTCTTCATGAATTTTATGGTGAGATAAACTCAATCAATAAAGACATTACTCTTCATTTCGACTTAATGCCTTCGGTGGTTGACTTCCGAAATCTTGCTTCGAACCTGAGATAGAATACAAGTAAGCACTTTGTAAAATCAAATAATTAATAGAAAGACATACAAAGGAAAGCTATAACTTTATAGATTCAACATATAAAACTTAAAGAGTTTAAGTTAGCTTCCTTAGAATGCATTAACACACCTGCCAAAACGACATTGTTGTCAAAATTGACCATTTTTCCTCCAATCTGAGGTTCATTAAGACACGATACAAACAAGAAACACATAAGTTTTCTAAAAACAAATACTCCATACAAAGATACTTAACATTTATAGAGTTCCACTATTCGTGAGCTTTTTTCTCCACTAAACAAAATCATCAACCAAATGTATTCCAGTGTAAATATTTTTATAAAGTTCATAAAGGGGAAAAAAACTAAAAGATGCCAACAAGTGTGGTAGTTGAAAAGAACTGATTCAAAAATATGTTGAATAGAAAGAACCACCATTATTACCTTCCCAACATAGATTATATTCTATAAAGGCTAATCAATAAGCCCATCAATCATTAGTCATTCCAATTTTAATTAATGGATAATCATATTTAGCATCCTTAACTATATTGAAAAACTAGGAAAGAATGAACATTGTTGCCCCCTCGGGGGCAACTACTTCCATACCACCCTCATTCGGGTGCAGTGCCGCTGCTTGGATGAGCTCTCCTACTCATATCTGTCAATTCAGAATTATTCTTCCAGTTCTTCCATCAGATACATGATGATCTAGCCTCACATCACTCATGAGTTCTTTTAGATGACTCTGCCATGGTATATCAACTCCTATGCCTTACACCTCAGATGTTATGTGCACTCGCAGATGGTACTTCATGCATAATTTTTAGTTCAGTCAATGTGTTATGCTAATAACACTTCTTAACAATAAAAAAATTATTATTTTGTCTCGTTGCACCACGGGGGGACATAATTGTCCTTAGATAAATGTTGTCATGACTTGGGTCAAATCATACTACTGGGGATCTAGTTGAGTTAGTCTATTTCATATCCTAACCATACCTAACACTTTCCATCTTTTCCCTTTCACTTCCATCTCGTTCATAAAAAAGATATTATCCCTGCCTATGTTTGACTTATCATATGTCATCCAGCAAGGTCTAGTTGAACAAATTGAATATCGATGTAAGCTTAATTCAAACAAATCCAAAGAAGG
>WSFP011300813.1:0-45372 GCA_009831015.1 Picea engelmannii | reverse complement strand
TGAGATAAGGTTATTGGCTCAGGGAAGCATTTTAATGGCCCATGAAAGTCTTGGCCATTATTTAACAAATGAATACCATCATTGCATCAAATAGATCCACCTATAATAAAAGTAGGTGCATAATGTATTAAATGGGTGTGCTCCTAAACAATGTCATAATTTTCTAAGGAGTAGAATTCTCAACTAAATAGAGTGATAGGTCTTGTCTCATCTCCTCAACTCTATTTATTCCAACACATATAAAAAATGCACACCATTTATTTTAGTCATTATGGAAGGATGATGTTTTTGGCCCATATTTTAAATCTAGTTGCTCTCTACTCCCTTGGATCAATGAACTATGATAATTTGAATTGTGATTTTTATTTAACCATTGTTAGATGATGGATTATGATTTGAATGCTCGATGCAAAATGCTCTCCCATTGTGGATGAGAAATCATTTCATACTATGAAATCCCTTTGATGGATGAAAAATTGGTGATTTATAAGAGATCCACAAATATTGTACTTATCCAAAGTTGGAATTGAAATTGCCATTTAATGGATGATATGCAATGCCATGTGATGGATCATCATCCAATGGTCAAGAATAATGTGACCATTGAATCAAGTTGAGTTCAAGAAGAAGATAATCTTTATTTCCATTCTTGGTTTAAATCCATGCCTTCTGCATTCCCCCATATTCTTCTCCCCCTCTCAAGAATGCTTATGTCATGACCTAGGTTGGTCTATATGAGTATGTTTGGAGAGCTCCATGTCATGTTTTCTTATACATATATGTGTCTATGAGTCATACATGTTTTCTCTATGTGTTTTCTATAATGGTTGTGTTGTGAGGCATTGAGGGGTGGAGGCAAGACACTACACAAAAAATTCCATCTTCTCCCTCACGTCTCTTCATCTTTGTAACTACCTTGTTGTTCATTACACATCCATGTGTCTACTATTGTAATAGTTTCCCTCACTATGTCCTCTATTATGTTTCTTTAATTGGATAATTTTCACCCACTGTGTTATCTAAACCGTCCTCTTCAATTGAGATTTTAATGATTCACTTAATCCACGTGTTCTAATCTAGTAGGTTGGGAGGTTTCTTGTGCTTCCTTTGTAAACTATCTAAAGTACCAAACTCCAATCCTTTTCTACCATTCATCATATTCATTTTATTCGTCAATTTCATTTGGCCTCTATTCATGCACATGTAATATCTCTTATCATTATAAACCATTTACCACTAATGCATTCTCTTAGGTCACAATATACCTCAATGATAATTCACTCAACAATCATTCACATGTGATCTACATTCTACCCCTCCTCATCATTTTAATGAGGCCTATACTTTGATTACATTCACCATGCATTCTAAATCAATAGGGTTCTCTTTGGTCAGTCGATACCCCATGCTTCTCACAACCCATACTTTGTCTTATCTCATTCCAATGCCTTTGTGCTTATGCGGTGACCTTCAAGGTGATTTTATCCTCAATGCATCCTCCACATTGAAATCATGTAAATATGTCATTGTCTCCTTATTTTTTGAAATCTATAGCCTTCTCTCTTTGAAACTATTCTTGCACCCTTCATGAATTCACCATTCTTGGAGATATCTCTCAAAAATCCTCTCACACTTATCCTTTGTCTTGGACTCCAGTCCATCCTTATTATACACACTCATGTCATATTTGGTGTTCTCAAACTTGGTATCAAAGAACCTCTAATTCTCTTGTATTAGAGTCCCTATATTAATTAAGAAGCATGCCCATGTGCTTAGGTTTCCTACCCTCATCTTGGTTGCCACCACAATTCTTCATATTTATCATGCTACTCTCTTCTTGGACCAATCCTCTTCCACAATCATCGCTTCTACCAAGATTTATACTTGCCAATGCACTCTTCACAACATCTACCCAAGTCATCATTATCAACACTATCTACACTTCTTTTTCTTTCTAGATTCTTCACTCACTCAACAACATTCACTTTTTTTCATGTAGTCTTCACTTTTTTAAAATCTTTATCATCTTCTTCATCTTTATCACACCTTCCTCATATCCATCCCTTAGAAATGTGATCCTCTTTCTATGTCCTATTCCACAAGTTCTCATCTTCCTTGCCCCATAGTTGTTACCATTTATGATACCACTTATGCAACAAACCATGGCAGGCCCAAAATTTATACCAACTTAATTGATGACAAAAAAACTATCAATAATGATATTAATTCACTGCAATGAACCTTCACAAACTTCAAGGCATCAATGTTTCTCTTAGAGTAGTACCTAATGGTATTTAAGACAATTTTTCAAGCATGAGACTTAGAGATTATCCCTCTTTTAAAAATATAACTTGCATTCAAAGGTTAATCCAAGAAATGAATTACTCACACACATAATATAACCTCTCTTCACTTTCATCAAATGCTCAAGGCATTCACAAGTGGACATACAAACACATACTAATTCATAATGATATGGAGATTATTTTCCCTTGTTTCATTAATACATGAAATACAATTAAAAATTACATACATCAGGCACTCATCCACTAAACTCTAACCATTGGCTCCATGTATCACTACCAAAATTCTATGATGCCAAAACGAAGACCACGATAGCTCATAAAGGCTCTATGGTCATTCCCCAATCTTAATCTTGCCGACCTCTATCTCTTTGTTCCTTCTATTATTCAACTTTTCTTGTATGTAACAATTTATCATGGTTGTTTTCTTCCCTTAATTCTTTCATCTCATTATACACTACTCAAAATGCTCCATCTTCTCCCCCATGTTTGTACATATTCATCACTATCTCGATGGCCATTCCTAATCCATGCATCTATTGTTGATATTCTAACCCCCTCTTCATCATCTAATAAAATTTCTCTAATCAAACACTTTGCATCCTTCATGTTATTAGTGCCAACCTTTTACATTGGGACTAATAATTCACTTCCCTTTTGTGCACATGCCCTGATCTAGTGGATTTTGGGAAGTTTCCTTTTTATTCCTCTATGAACTCTCTAAAACTATTGAACTAAAATCCTTTTTTTCTATGTTTCCTCTGCTTATCATGCATCATTTTCTTTTTTCCCATGTTCATGTCCCTACCCTATATCTTATCTTCATAAACATTTTTCTACTACCACATTCTCTTAGGTCCTAGTACACCTTAGAAATCATTTACTTAATGATAATCACCATGTGATATTCCATGTGTCCATTCTTATAATCTCAATGATGCCTCTATGTTGATGACATTCAACACACATTCTACCTCTACCAAGTTCTCTTTGTTCCACCAATCCTTGATGCCTCTCACAACCCATACTTGGTCTTATCTCATTCTAATGATTTTGTGCTTATGTGGTGACCTCCAAGATTATCCCAAATGCATGCATCCTCAATGTTCACAACTAATCAATATTCCAGAGTCTCCTTGTATTCTTGACACCCAATATACTTCAGACATTTTTTCTTTGAAACTATTCTCGTGCCCCTTGGTGAATTTTCCATTCTTGGAGTTTTCTCCAAGTGATCCTCTCACACTTGTCATTTGTGTTGGACTCCAAACTATTCTTGGTTTGCAAAATTATGCAATTCTGGAGAAGAAATAAAACTAGAACATAAGACAGTCAATCAAGTCCGTAAGAAGACAAGAACAAATAGGGAATTCAGATTGAATGCAAATATTGGAGACTTTAACATGTGTGACATCATATTATACTTGAGGTCTGAAGTAAATGTTGTGCCTAAGAAGACATGGGAAGCGATGGGGGAACCTACATTGGGATATTCACCTATTCAATTGAAGCTATAAAATCAACATAGAGTGGTACCAATTGGTTGATTGAAAGGAATACAAGTGGATTTATATGGTGTGCAGACTATGACAAACTTTGAAGTGATTGGTATAGTGGATAATACTACACCCTATCCAACATTGTTGGGACTAGAATGGGCATTTGACAATAAAGATATCATAAAATTGAAGACCAAGAAAATGATTTTTGAACCAAAAGAGTACAAATTTATAGCACCACTAGATCCTTCAGAAGGTGGAAGATATGTTGAACCTACGACATACAACTTTATCAAAGATGAGGTAAATCAGTTTTATAGAACTACCATGCACGAGGAAGATCACATTAACCCAACAACAAATATAATGCTTAGCTAGAGAAGCATTAGTTCTTGTGCTTCATATTCTAACATAGGAATGGAGGATTGCCAACAACGCTTACATGATATATCTACCAAAAGATGTGCAAGAATGACACGCCCACTAAGATGGAGTGGCTCAGAGGTAAGAGAAACTCCAATTTTTTATGGTCAAAATGATTTGGATGATTTTTTTAGAAATTTTGAGTTAGATGTTATAGAAAACAAAGGTTATTAGTTTTAGATCTTGCAGTAAAAGCAACACCTGCACATTGGTGGGGTACTCACAAAGAGAAGATCAATGACCGATATCAATGCAATAGGTTAATGCGGATTAGATTTGGCATAGAATAGGAGAATAAATATTTGGAGAAATATGATGGAATGGGACAACCCATAGAACATATAGATATATGCATAACTCAATGGATACTGGTACCACTGGAGGAATGGCCACATCACTTCATTCATACATTAGAAGGCATCCCAAGGAATTGGTATACATAATTGGAACTGCGTAGAGGAACTGCAAATTAGGAAGAGTTGCAACAAAAATTTGTAATTTCATTTGAATTTGAGCATGATAATCCAATGGTAGATACAACACTGAAGTTGGTAAAAGAGAGGATATTTGAAGAACCTGAAGTTGAAATTGTCATAGCTTATCAGAATCTGAATCGGTAGACAGTCAGACAATTGCTACATTGTTACCTCGTCGTAGAATAAAACCCACACAATATTCAGATAACATAAGTTGATAGAGAAAGAGAAGTAGAAGGACCACAATTAGAGTCAGAAGACTTTTTTTCACCACTGAAGATAAATAAGGTCAACATTGGAAAGAATAACAAAATTACTGTGTGAGTATAGTGATCTATTTCCAACAACATTTTCAGAGATGAAAGGGGTAGCAGGATAACTTGGAGAAATAAAGATTCCTCTAAGACCAGATGCTAGACCAATCAAACAGAGAAATTATAGGTTGAATCCAGTATATAAACAAAAATATAAGGCAAAGATTGATAAGATGTTAGAAGCTGGTATAATAGAACCCGTTGAAGAATCTAAGTAGATTAGGCTTATGGTAGTTTAGGAGAAGAAGCAAGGGGGAATAAGAATATTTGTAGACTTGAGGAAGTTGAATGATGCTTGTCTGCATGATCCCTTCCATTCTCCATTTATAGTTGAAGTATTGGAGAATGTAGGAGGAAAAGAAGCATACTCATTCACTGATGGATTTTCAAGATATCACCAGATCAGAATAACACCATAGGATCGACATAAGACTACATTTTCCACAGAATGAGGGTCACATCAATACAAACTGATGTCTTTTGGGTTGAAGAATGCCCCTGCTATTTTTTCAAGAGTAGTGGTAGTTGCATTTAAAGATTTTATACATAAATTTTTAGAGGTTTATCTGGATTATTGAACAATATTTAACTTATTAAAGGATCATGTTGAAGTTTTAAGATTGATGCTAGACATGTGTAGACAATGTCAAATTTCTTGAATATTAAGAAATGCATATTCAACGCACCATTTGGAATTTTTCTCGGGCATGTGGTGTGTAAACATGGTCTGCTGGTTGATCCTGCAAAGATTGTTGTCATTGTTAATTTACCACCACCTAAGTCAGTGTGCCAATTAAAATCTACAATTGGTCATACATGCTACTACAATAAGTTCATAAGGGGATATGCACAGATTACTGTGCCCATGGAGAAATTGTTAAATAAGGATACCAAGTTTCAATGGAATGATAAGTGCCAACAAAGTTTGGACATCTTGAAGGAGAAAATCATGACAACACCAATTTTAGTGTTTTTGGATTGGTCAAAAGAGTTCCATGTTCATGTGGATGCATCTTCAATAGCACTTGGAGCAGTATTAACACAACTAGGAGAAGGTGATATAGATCACCCAATAACATTTGCAAGTAGGAAGCTTTCAGATTCAAAACAAAATTACAATACAACATAAAGAGAAGGTTTGGCTATGGTGTATGTATTGCAAAAGTTTAGACATTATTTATTAGGCCAACATTTTAAAATGTTCATAGATCACTCTGCTCTCAGATACCTAATCAACAAACCAATGTTGGGGGGAAGAATATGTAGATGGTTGTTGTTCTTTCAAGAGTTTGATTTTGAAGTAGTAGTGAAACCTGGAAGATTGAATGCATGGCCAGATCATCTATCCAGGATAACCAATGGAGAGGAACCAAGCAACTTGGAGGACAACTTTCCCGACGCACAACTATTTTCAGTGTAGATTCCTGATGAATATTTTGCTAATATTATTGAATTTTTTAGTACATGATTTTCCCCAAAGGAATATAATACTACACAGAAGAAGAATTTGGTGGTTAGAGGTGCAGATTACCAACTTATTGCAGGACACTTGTATAAAATAGGTGCAGAAAATATTTTAAGGATATGTGTCATGGAACATGAATGTCCTATTATCTTAGCAGAAGCACATGAAGAAATAGATGGAGGACATTATGCAGGTAAAGCTACCATGCATAAGATATTGTAGATAGGACTATGGTGGCCAACAATTTCTAAGGATGCAAAGAAATATTTCCAGAATTGTCATGTTCGTCAGAGGGTTGCAAATCCATACAATAGGGATGAGATGCCCCTTAAACCTCAGGCAACTCTTAAAGTGTTTGATAAATGGGTAGTATATTTTGTAGGACCAATCAATCCACTAGCTAGAATATCATAAGCAAGGTACATAATTACAATGACAAAATATTTAACCAGATGGGATGAATCAACAACAATGAAAGATTGCAGCGCAAAGATTGCAACACACTTCCTGTTTGAACAAGTAATTACAAGATTTTGATGCCCTAGAATTCTGATGAGTGATCATGGGACTCATTTTATCAATAGTACCATCCAAGAAATGACTGAATAATTTGAAATACATCATCAAAAGAGCACTCCATACCATCCTCAGGCTAATAGAACAGTGGAATAATTTAATAAGATATTGGAGAATGCCTTAACCAAGATTTGTAATGTAAATAGGGATGATTGAGATTTGAATATACCAACAGTATTATGGGCTTATGGAACCACGTGTAAGAAACTTACAGGGAAGACACCTTTCAGACTGGTGTATGGTCAGGAAGTAGTACTCCCTTTGGAAAATTTTATACCTAGTCTGCGCATTGCAACCATTACAAACATGACAGAAAGAGGCACAGTACATGAAATATTGTCTCAACTCATGGAACTAGAAGACGATAGGATTATTGATGGTTTCCATTAGGAAGTACATAAAGTAAAGCACAAAGCTTGGAATGATCGACACATCAAGAAGAAATAAGTTAAGGAAGGAGATAGAGTTCTTCACTATGACAGTAAATATTTACAACACCTGGGAAAATTTAGAATGCATTGGCTAGGGCCATATGAGATAAAGTCTGTCACGGATGGAGGTGTTGTGCAACTATAGGAATTATCTGGTAAGGAGATTCAAGGATTGGTGAATGGAATTTGACTAAAACTATATAGGAACAATTGAACCAATAACCCTTTGTAGTTGCAACGTAGAAAAGTAGAGTTGCACATATTGTATATAGTAGGAGTTAAACGAACAACAATAAAAATTTGGAAAAACAAAAAAAATACAAAAATATGCAGTAGATAGATAAGTGGTAGACATGCAATTGGATAATACAATGCACAACAGACAATAAGTGGTGTGAAAGAAAAAGAATATTCTGCATGCCAAAAAAAGTTGAAAAGATAGAAAACACAGTGCACTGGGATAGAAAGTAGTCAGAAAGAGGAAACTCGATGATCGAAAAAGTGGGATACGACAAAGCATTTATGAAAATACTTATAAAAGAAGAAAACTTGCAAGGAAAGACTTATTATGACATTGTGCAAATGAGAGCTAAGGAAGAAAGACAAGTGTGAGTAGGAGATTTCAAGGTATTCAGTGAAGATCCAGAGCACCTTTTGCAGGATTTAGCAAAATGGCACCACTGAAGGTTGTAGCTCCGAGTTGCACAACAAGGAAAACACATAGCGCGACGAGGTCTCCAGAAGAGAAAGAATCCATTGAAGGAGAAAACCCTATTCAAATGGAAGGAGTGGTATACATGGATGCCATTCCTTCCCCATTCATTGAGCCAATTAGTCCGATGATTGTGGAGGAACAGGAACAAAAAAATTTGACAACAGAGGAAATGGAGGTCGACCTAAGGGATGAAAAACATAACCCTATTGTAGAGAAAAACCATACCTAGCATCTTGGCTTATGAGCACCACAATAGATGACTGAGGAAGATGATGTGCGAACATAGTCAGATGATCTCAGAGGATAGGACGAAGTAGCACAACAACCTATTGCAGAGCCAACACAATTGTCAAAAGAATAGGTGTAGGTGGAGGATGTGACCGACAGGAAAAAATTTGATGCAGAAGAAGATGAGGATGCATACCAAGAAGTAGGGCCATCAACAGTGACAAGAAGTATAAGGGGAAAACAAACAATACAAATATCACCATGCAAACAGAAAGAAACAACACTGACACTATCATGGATACCCGAAGGAGTCACGATCCTTCCCGGAATATTAGGATGTGTGGATAAACTTACATGTTCTGACCACGATGTAACAGGAAGGGACAAGTTCCCCAAGTTTGTTCCACAAGTCTATATGGAGAGAAAAGGAACAGGTCTATCAGGAGTTACAATTTTAGAGCCAAAGAAGTGGATTGTAGGATTGTATAACACATATTTCATTAACCAGTTGAAAATTCCCCACTTTGGAAGAGACAAAGATGTGAATAACTATGTGAAACAACTACTGACATTAGTGCATGGGGGTATTCTATGGATGGATAGACCAATATCAATAGATGTAGATTTAATTGTAGAAATTACAGGTTTTCCAACAGATGGAGAAAATACAAAACAATATTTGTATGACAAGACCAAGGAGAAAGCCCTGGAAGAGGAGATGAAGAAGACATATGGCACTGAGAGTGGGTACCATGGAATCAGAATTAATAGAACCAGTGATTCTACGATGAGGTTGGAAAAAAGGTTGATGGCTTGCAAACTTTTAAGGAAATGTCATAAGGAAGAAGCACCTGCAAGACTTATAGCAGTAGTCGTGCAGTGAACGAAGGGGACTCTACTCAGTTGGACCCCATATTTACTGAATTTTTTTTTGGATGACTACAAGGATATACAAGCTATTGGAACAAAGTTCCATTATGCATGTTTGATTATATTGATATCTTTGGTAGGTTGGGGAGAACATAAATACAACAGATTTTACCCAAGGCCAGGAAAGTGGCGCACAACAAAGTATACAACATTATGGCACACTTCAGACACAAAAAAAAGGAAGGAAAATGCCAATATATTTACCATGTATTATGACGAGATGCAAGAAAAGATAGCCAATACATGGAGGATACCACTAGAAGTGGTGGAAGAACATCAAAGCATAGCTAATTTCAAGGCTTTCAGACACAACATGTGGATCCAGGCCAAAAGGGATCCCAAGAAGGAGTGTTTACAATTAAGATACTATGTGACATGAGAAAAAGTGCAGTGGGCCATGAAAGACTGGCCTAAAGGATGGGAGGTTCTAGTAACTTCCAAGAAGGGATCAAAAGGTAAGAAACAAACAAAAGTTGGCCCTTCACAGAAGACAAAAAACCCAACAACGAATACAAGGAAGGAAACAAAGAGCATGAAGGAAACATGCGGTAGTGTAACAGTTAGAAATCCAAGGCAGAAGAACCATATTCCAAAGCTTTCATCGCATGAGAAGGATTGCACAAAAGTAACAAATGGAGGAGCACAAAAGGATAATAATGTTCATATGTAGGAGGAACTAGGAGGAGGAGATCTACCAGACATGGACATACTAGGTACAACAATGCAGAAAGAGACATTGCCCATGAAGAGGACAATATCGCAGGTAGGAGGACAACGCAAGAATATGAAGGTGCATAAGAACATTCCAAAACCAAAACTAACAAAAGATGATGATGATTTAGTCACCGAGAAGGTGCAGAACTACACAACAGAGTCATGGGACAATGATGAGAAGCAAAGGGAAGATATAATGAAGAAGTTAACAAAGGTTATGGACAAACTGGAACAACTACAACTTACTACCGTGCAACAGAAGGAACAGGCACAACAACAACAACAAACTACTCAGGAAAAGACAATTCCAACGCAGGAGACGGTCCATATCATAGCGTTGGGGACTAATTTTTTTTTGTATCACTCAGGATATGTTGTAGTTTGATGAGGAAACAATGCAGAAGCAACTGAAGGACATAAATCAGTTGGACTTGGCACTGCTAAAGGTCCCAACAAAGGCATTGTATAAACTTCAAGTCAGTGTCACACATGAGATTCAATCGAGGGCCCGCTCAGATGCAACAAAATTACAATTGGCTAAGAAAGTAAGTGACATGCTGAAGATAACAATCAACCAGGTGCATGTTGAGAGAGATGAAGCGAAGCAACACAATGGTCGGATAGAGTAAGGGGTAGAATAAGTGTTCAAAACTATTCCTGACACTGTAGAAGGAGGAAATATACCAATGAAAGAGAAGATTGAGAAAACAACGCAAACAATGGAGAATTATAGAAGCCACATCAGAGATTTGATGGCACTCCTACAACCAAGCACTCCACCAGAGGTTAGAAAACAAAGGGAGTAGGAGGTGACAGGTCATTCAAAGAACATTGCGCAAATGATTCATGAAATCACAGAGTTATATGATAAGAGCATGCAATTATGAACGAGCCTATAGGAGGATGAAAAACTACATAAGTTAGACAAGAAGGAAGAATGAGTAAATACTATAGTGCAGGAACTCAAGCAAAGGAAGAAAGAAATGGACATATCAAATAGGTTGAACAGTGCACAGGAAATGAAGAACTCGCAGACAGAACTAAAGAGAACACATGTAGAGAAGCAGTCAAGGCAGGCTAAGTTGGATCCATTGCAAGAAGGTGCAGAGCAAATGCCGACAAATATTGATGCAGCCAAGGGGTAGATTGAAAAAATCATCTTGGAGATTGAAGAATTGGTGAAGGAACATATCACTATGTAGATTGTGGAGTCTGTAGTAGAGAAGAGTGCATAGGTAAAACTCGAGCTAAATAAATTTTAGGAAAATTCCATGAGCTGGAGAAGTCAGTGCAAGAGGCAAACACTGCTTGAGTGGCTCAGGACTAGCCATAGGTGAGTGTTCGGGGCCTGTTGGCGTAGGGAATTTTGGGGAAATGCACAGTAATTATTGAAGACAGTTAGAAAAGGGATTAGAAAAGGAGCGTGCACCGGAGAATAAGGAAAAGTAGCTCAAGGAAGCAGAAGAGTCAAAGGAAGGAAGGAGGAAGTGGATCAATCGTGCGCACAAGAAGTTAGAATGTGGACAAACCTTATCAACTTAGGGTTAGTGTTTTGGTCATTAACTGTAATGGGTTTTAACCCATTTTTGTAGTATAATTATATGTATTGTGATATCTAAGGAGATCTAGTTCAAATATAGGTTATGAGTCATAGTTACTAGTAGCTAGCAGTTTTTGGGGTGAGGTTGAAATGCTTTTGGAGATCTTAGAGTCATACATAGTTCGAGACCTACCGATATCTATTTCACTATCCTACTGTGATATTACCTCGACACCTATATCACTAACCGGGAATGCTTAATGGAGCTATTTCCTTCCATAAAAACTCTGTAATACCTGATCATGAAAAAATATAAGGAAGGGTAGGGCTTGAGAAGTTTGGGTAGGGCTAACGAATGAAGGTGGTGGGATTTAGTGGATTGTAATCGAGGGTAAGGTCGCAAGATGTGGAGCTTGGTGCGGTCTTGTCAGCCTCATGTGCACAATGCTATAAATTTAATAGGGTCAGGTCGCAAGTTGTGGATCTTAATGCGACACTGGTCAGTCTCAGATGGACTCATATG
Organism: Picea engelmannii; assembly: GCA_009831015.1. NCBI lineage: Eukaryota > Viridiplantae > Streptophyta > Pinopsida > Pinales > Pinaceae > Picea > Picea engelmannii. Next base: position 33,235 of record WSFP011300813.1, on the reverse strand, counting down.
TAATGCACGCAATGCAATATTTTGATGAAGACTAATATAAGAGAAAATAATGCCATATCTTTGTGGACATATACTAGGGGGGTGAACCATGGTAAAATTATGTGTCTTTGTGTGGAATGTAGTTTTATTTCTTGCAGTTACTTTGTTTATGATGAATGAATGAATCTAGTAGAAGTAAAATTCAACACACACTAGAATAAGTCATGATATTTACTGCAAAATGAATGTTAATGGATGAACATGATTATAGAATGATATATCTAATATATCTAAGGTAGAAAGAATGTCTAACAACCCCATGAGAAACATCCCTTCCATCATTGCAGACATATGGGTCCTGCAGTCAACCATAAGCCATCTCGGGTGAGACTTCATTGTGCACTTTATGCGTAGTGTTTCCTTCTGGTCTCCAAAAGGGCCGATGGTTTGCAGGGTTTTGTCGGAAACCTAAGGTAGAACCTGATTCAACACATACATCCAACACCGACTTATAACTTATTGTTTTCAATTCACATGATCATCTTCAAGAGAGAATATCTCCTCAACTGCGAGGAGCCATGTGGTGTGCCACCTATTTTTGGAAACAACTTGACGAGGGATATCAATCCATGGAGGTTTTACACGCATTTGCAATGTCCTTCATACTCTTTTTCTTCAACCAATCTGCGGGGCTTCTGAACTTATTCTAGGGTTGACATCAATGACAACCAAATTGCCAACAATTAGGGGTTCCTTTATTATATTCGATGACTAGATGAAACTACTACAAAAATCTCATCCACTTGTAATGTTTGGTTTGCTGAAGATTAATCTAGGCTTGAAAATAATACAATGGTTGGTGATTAGTGTGGATAATGGTTTCCTTTCCCATTAGATAATGCTTCCACTTCTTAACAAATTGAAATAGGGCATATATTTCCTTATCATATGTAGAGTAATTTAGGAATCCCCCACAAAACATCTCAGAATGATAACATATTAGCTTACCTCATTATATCAAGGCCACTCCTATAACATATCCACTTGGATCAATCTCCAATTTGAAAGGATTCTACAAGTTTAGAAATGAAAGGACCGGTGCTTGACCAATATTTTCTTTCATCTCATCAAATGTTTATGTTAACTCTTTCCCCACTACAAAGCATTACCACTTGCTAATATGGCATGGAGTGGCACAACTACCATTGAAAATGATTCTATGAAATTCCATATGTAATGCACTACCCCTACAAAGATCCCAACTTCAGTGACATTATTAGGAATTGGCCACTTGATGATGGCCTCCATATTTATGGATCTATCTTGAGCTCCCCTCCAACTATAATGTACCCCAAATACTCCAACAATTACTGAGAAAGCTCAAATTTATTAAGGTTATCCAAAAATTGTTTCTTTTTCAAAGTCTCTAACACCTACATTAGATGTGAGATGTGATCTTCCTAGGTAGAGTTATAAACCACTATGACATACAAATACCCTATTAAAAATTAATCTAAATAGGGACACAATACATCATTCATCAATTGCATAAATGTAGTTGGATTAGTTAGCTCTAGGAGATAGCTACTAATCCAAGCCTCATGAGATAGCTCAAAGTTGACACTTCCTTTTCTTTATCCCCATCAAATTTTGAATCAAATATACAATTAGGTTGAATTCATCCACCTTAGAATACTTGATTCCAAAGTATTGAGTTCCATTCAAGTATTTTAGAACTCTTTTTGCAGCATACCAATGTCCTTCACAATGTTTTTGCATAAACTTGGAAAGAACTCCAACAATGAATGAAATATCTGGTTTGGTGGTGGTAAGGTAGATAAGACTTTCCACAAGCTATTTGTACTTTATTGCATCCTCAAATTCATTCCCTTATTTTGATGTGATATTCAAATTATGTTCCAATGGAGTAGAGAGAGGGTTGCAGTCAATGATGCCAAACTTATTCAACAGTTCTCCAATGTACATATTTTGGGAGATGAATATGTACTTTGAATTTCGAGTCACTTCAATGCCTAAGTAGTAGTGAATATGTCCTAAATTTGTCATCTCAAATCCTTTCTTCAATTATTTATTTATGGATGAAATATAAATTTCATTGTTCCCTATTATCAACACATGATCTACATACACTACAATATATACAACAATTTTTCCAACTTTCTTGAGAAATAGAATTTCATCATCAATATTTAAGTGCTTGAAATTCAATTTCAGAAGATGCTTAGTTATATTTTCATACCATGCTCGCAATGGTTGTTTCAATCCATATAAGGATATAATAATTCTACATACTTACTGTTCTTCTACCTTCACAAAAAAACCTTCGGGATGAGACATGAAGACATTCTCTTTCAAGTCTCCATTTGAGAAATCAGTCTTCACATCCATTTTATGAAATTTCCATCCGTTCTGTGCTACCAAGGAAAATAGAGTATGAATGGTAGCCCATTTTTCTATGGGAGAAAAGTATCCTCATAATCAATGCCTTATTTCTATGTAAACAATCTTTCCACAAGCCTCTCTTTTTTTTGACAAGTGAGCTATCTGATTTGTACTCGTTCTTGAACACCCACTTGTAGCTAATTGGTTTGGTTCTGAATGGAGGGTCCACAAACTTCCATGTCCCATTCTTGATGAGAGCATCACTTTTGCATGGATTCTTTCCACTCATTGTGAGAATTTTATTATTCAAAGGAAGTTGTTTCAAAGTTAGTAGATAAATTCGATTCACAATCATATGAAACATCCATATCATCTACATCACCTAAATATGAATTATCTACATCACCTCCATCTTGTCTTGTAGAAATTAAGGTTCCTTTCTTTCCAAGCTCATCAGGATGAACACTTTCAAGTATATTTATGAGCCACTTTGGTTGACCTTTCTAAGATGGTATAGGTTGCTCCCCTGATTGAGATGGTGATGCATTTTCATCAAGGTTCAGCCTTTCAATCCTCTCAATCACATCATCCTAATGAACTTCCTCTTTTGATGAAGTGGCCATAACTTCTTCATGATGAGGAGATGGTGATTCAAAAGGATAATTCAGATATTGATCCAAGTTAGGGATCCCCCCTTCAATACGTGGAATTTCATCATCAAAATTGTGATATATCTTTGCATGGGTGAATCTATTCATATGATCAAGCTGTCACTCAATATTTTTTTCATTCTTGGTGGATTCAAGAAAAAAAATATCTGGAAAGAATTAACTCATTTTTTACCTCATCATAAATACAATATTCTTTGGTGGTTTTTTAGCACCCCAATAGTATGCACTTCAAACTCCTTTCATAAAGATTGTTTCTTTTCTCCTTAGGAATTAAGACACAACACGTGGAACCAAAGACCCTGAGATGGCTCACCGAAGGAATGCAACCATACCACATTTCATAAGGAGCCTTATTACCAAGAGCATGAGATGGACTCTTGTTTTTTTTACATATACCACACAAAACTACATCAACACAAAACATCAATTTCACATTTTTGAAAAACATCACGGAACAAACCATATGTAAGATATTCCTATTCATTATTTTAGCTACACCATTGTATTGAGGATTGTATGAAACTATGGTGTGATGTTGAATCCCATGTTGGTGAAGATATTTTTCAAATTCATTATATGTATATTATCCTCCATTATCAAAATGAAGAGTGCTAACATGTGACTGTGGTTCATTTTGGATCCATACATGAAAATTTTAAAAAGTTTTAGAATCCTGTTATTTATCTTTCAACAAGTAGAACCAACACATCCTAGAGTAATCATCAATAAAAATACATGATATGTTTATCTCCATTAGAATATGGAATAAACACGGGGGCACACAAATCATAATGTATCAATCTAAGTTTTCTACATGCTCTGGAAGTGGAATCATGGACATGTTGTTTCCTATGTTTTCCAAGGATACAAGCATCACATTGCTTCAATTTCCTAGGAATAGTAGGAAAACTAGAAACATCATTTGTTTTCAATAAACAATAGATGTCATAATTAATGTCTCCAAATCTAGCATGCCATAAGATACTAGATGACAATATACCTTCATCGTGGTGAGAGAGGTATGCAAAATTTTGTGCATGAATATATGTCCCTTTCAACTTCAACAATATTTCATGTTGTTATAAGCTTTCCTTATTTAAACTTTTTCATCGAATATATGAATATAGTGGGCTTGCTATCGAATATGCATGTTATTGCTTAGACACTCCCTAAAGGAATAGTCTTACCTTACTTCAAGGGGAAGCCTAAGGATACTATCAAGTGAATCACTACCTATCACATATGTGATTCACTCCAATATTTAGGCTAGGAAAACCAAGCCAAAGGGGGGATCCCACATGGCCAATCTAAGTCCTATCATTGCAAATAAGGATAGGTGAGAACAAGTACTAGTGTTGACTTGAGTTGACTTCTCTAGGTGGATGGCTCAAAGACAAGTGGCATAAGACAAGTTGTATTGATATTTGGAGATAGAATAACTGCTTATAAGAGTATGCACCATCATTCATGAAGTAAATGCAAATAGCAATGGTTATTAAATCTTAACAAATAAAGGTCATATACATCATTCATACAAGTACACACATGAGAAATTGAACAACAAAAATTATAACTGGAAATAATTTACGTAATTACAATAACAATCTCATAACATATTCGTGACCATTCAACATATGAATACCGTGATGTTGCAAAATATTTTAATAGACAGTTCTAGAATTAGGTAATAAATACCAAGAATGATAAAATGAAAAGTGAGATTTAAAGTTTAGATTGCAAAGAAAATACATATGTTATCACAAGTTTCCATAACTCAGTCACTTACATGAATTCAATTTAATAAACACCTTGAATGTAGAGCCAAATCAACCTTCATATCAACATGCAGAAGGTAATATTACATGCCCTAAATGGATCCTTTGATGTAATTTTAAATAGGGGTGTAAGGATTGGATTTAACATGTACCAATTCTATCTTAAAGGGTATTTAACCAAACTGAATATGATTGTTGTATACCTTTACAAATTTCCAAAGGAAATAGTTTGGGATGATGTATATTAGGGAAGTGATTCCTTGAAGGGTTAGCTAGTCATTGGGGACGATAAGGATGCTTAGACCTTCAACCACACATCCATGCAAAGAAATAAGAAGACAAATTTTTAGAATAGTCACAACAATTCAATAACCCATTGGTATACCTTGCAGATTATGACAATTAGGAGGGAAACCCCTTTCAAATTTGGAGTAGCATTGGGTTATCTTGAAGGCCGATTTTGCTTCTAGGACAATATTAAATAATGATACCATGAAAAAACCTTCTAGAAGGGAATACAAACCTTGGATCAAACTACTGGAAACTCTGTGATTTGGAATAATAGCCTGATTACCCTAGAAGGCACTAGTTAAAGAAACAAACAATAATTCAATATCCAAGTAGAATACAACAAAAATTTAGGGTTTGGTATGTGTTGAATTGAAATATCGTCACTTGATAAAAATCCTGCAAATGATTACAAGGCCTATTTATTTATACTATGGTATAATATTAATAGGTGGGGTCCCCTAGAAAAAAAACCCATGGATGTTTATTTTCAGTCATTTCCCTCGGTATACATACAAGTTTGCTTTGATGATGTGATGATAAAGGTCAAAAGCTATGGCGATTCTTGGCATGGGGTGATACACTTCCGTGATGGTTGTTTCTTATTTTCAGTTTGATGACATAAAACTTACGAAACAAGAAATCTATGAGATCTACACTATTCTTGGTGGCACATACAAAAGGGGTTAAAATAATTGTTATTCATGCAAATGAAACATAAGTTTGGTAATAACAAAATCATGTTTTATATATATTGCACATATGTTATATGGTTTTCTCATGCATATATAGTGACCTTGCCACAAAGCCATGGTATATTATATGATTTGTTTCGAGTAGTCATTTGGGTTCTATATGACAATGTATTATATTATGAAATGACATATGCAAAGGGATTAAGTCAATATAAAGTGGCACACATATGTGGTTGTTGGGGCAAAGTTTGGGTTATTATATTGTTGGTTTTATTTGGAATATTATATAGTACATGGCATTTGATTGACATCACAAATGATTAAATCCTAGATTTCGTGTGGGTGAAAAATCGATTAGTTATGTGAAGTGATAATCCATAATTGATGTCCATGATTAAAAGATTGATATTGAAAGCGATTTGGTGCTCACTTGGAATTTGTTTTAACCTGTGATTGGTTAATATTGCATATGTGCATTGCATGTGGTTTATGGTATTTGATTTGTGATTTATTGAGAATTTTTATTGGGTGGTGGAGCATGGACGTAGTGTATCCTTGTTGGTCATGCATTCAATATGATGATACATGGGCATTTACTCCACAGTCCCACGTCCATCACCCTGCCAACTCGAGAGTTTTTGGGATCATTTCATTTTGTTTTGGTTGCTAAGAGAGCTTTAGTTCCATCTGCTGAGAAATCCTTGCTCTTGGTGGTTGTTGTAACTTCTCTCAGCCTCTACGTTGGTATAAAAACATGTTTTTGCAAGGTATGTACTCCCCAGTCTATTTTACATATCTTGCAAGATATTTGTCCTTATATTGATTAAATTTTGGCTTTGGTTAGCATAATGTGTGCATACAAATTCTTTCTCTCCCTGCTCTATCATTTCTTGAAGAAAAATGTAGAAGAAAATGTTTATTTGTCAATGAATTTGTGTCAGGCTTTGTCTTGCACATTTCATACTTTCACTTTCCATCTTCTGTGATCGTTTGAGAAGGAAAAAGTTTTGAGTTTACTTTTGGTCTGCATGCATTGTGAATAGGATTCAAACCCGACTCCTTCTTGGTATTTTATAAGTTCTTTCATGATTTTTGAATGAATGGGAAAGACCCATTTTAGTTTGATGGATAAAATATTAGTGGGTTTTGAACCTGGGTTAAATACACCATGAAATGAGTGAATTAGACTTCTCTTTGATATTGTTTAACTCACGATTGAGTCAATCCATAGTTTTAGTAATTGTGAAATAAAATGGATCACACCCATTTTTCTTTCAACAAACTTGAACTCAAATGGTGTGTGGTTGTAACTGGGTTTTACAAAATTCTTTGTGTTTCTTACAACTAGTTTTATTTGTTCATACTGAGTAGATATTTTGTATCAATCTTGGATATATTTTATTTTAAAAATTGAAGGGTTCAAACCCATATTTATTGAAATGCATTGTGGTTGATGTCTCTTCCATTCAAGCTACTTTTCTCCTTTGCTTCATTTCCTTGACCAAAAATAATTTCGGGTTGACAGAGTTTGTTTTTGGTCAAGACACATAGTTATTTCATGTGCATGCGATGCGGCTATGATTTTTCTGATTTGGTATAAGCGTTATGACTCATGAGTGGTAGAAGTTTTGGTCATTCATTTTGAATCGAGTCAAGTTGTGTTTAGAACTTGAATTAGTGGGAAAGTGATTTGTATAAATGCATTTTACTTTTTGATGGGTGAACACGAGTTATAAGTTTGTAAACATTATATTTATATTCATGATGCATAACATATATGTATATATTTAGTCATGGTGGAAGCAATGGGAATATTACTTATGATGACACTTTGGATGGTATAAGTAAAGAGAAATAGGCTGAAGTCATATGTGAATTTCATGGTGGCTGAAAGTTTAAAGGAATGTTATATAGACTTCATTTTCCCTCATATATGCCATTTTACATAATTTATATTTCCCTAATCCTATTCATATAAATTTCATTTTCCATTTTCTTCCATGTCTATATAATTAAAATAAAACAAAACATGGATGAATTGCAGCTCGAATGACAAAAGGTGTGCACAACATGACAGAATATGAACAAATTTTAATATTTATTTACAACATGTACATGTGATTTGGAATGGCTTGTGAACTGATTGTTCTTATATTGAAAGTGTATAAACATGGTTGAGAGACTTAGAATATCGAACAATATTTATCATACATACCCATCATGTTATCACTTTTCGCAAGTTACACACCTTTATCATATATTCCTATCATATAAATATCCCTTCTCTTACACTTCCCTATTCATATTTTAGAAAAAGAAAATGGTTTGTATAAAGAGTTTGTAGTTTAGATTTCATATTTTAAAGAAGAGTTGGATGTTGGTAGAATAACGTTGTTGTCCATGTATCCATTTTCCCATTCATTCCCATTTTATGTTGTCTAGTTATGCTACTCTTAAATCCAAATTTAATCAAGTTGAAAAATTGTATTAAATGTTCTATATATTGAGTCTTGTATATGGACTAATTAAAAAATTATGTATATAGATGAGATTTTTCAACAGAGGCAACAATTTCTATGGAAATAAAGGCAATAGGGGAAACATGGGGAGAGGGCCCAATGCATTTTGGCAGAGAGGTATAAATTAGAGGATGATATTTTCCATCCAATTTGATGCAAATTCTAAGGAATTTAACCTGCTAGTCCAAACCGTTACTTAAATCTCGCGGGATACCTAGCCTTCAGATCCCTCAACTACCAGTCAAGCCCCCTCTTCAACCTCATTAGAGTATTGTAGATATCCCTAATCAACCCGATATGCAACCTCAACAATCAACGATGGCTAGAGAAATGTACTTGTTAAGCCTCCTTATAGTGTTGGTCATTGGCCTACCATGTCACTGCCACTCCCTCCTCCACTTCCTTTACTTCCAATTCAACTTGTTGCTCCAGTTGCCTCACATGTACATTCCCCTTAGCTCCCAAAGAATGACAAAGCCTTAGCTATTGAGATAGATCCAAGTAGAGGAAAGCAACCCACCATTTGTGTCAGTTTAGAGTCATCATAAACATCTACCTACACCATCAAGTCCTTAATTTCCAAACATGAGGATGGTGTGAAAAATATAACATTTGATGATATCCACTCGGAAGTGTCGACAGTATAAGAGAAGAAATATTCTAATGTAGATTTAATCAAACAAAAGGAAACATTGTTAGAGGGAAGCATACAAAGAGAGTATGCTTCAAACATGAAATATTATTTTTGACTTTGTTTTTATGATGACATCAATTTGGTATTGATGCACATATTTTTTGGACAACTGACATAATTATTAGTTTTGAGAAACTTATAACATGATTTTAATTTTTTTGGGGGAGATACAAGTATTTATAATTATGGAGCATGATTATTTTGAATATTGTTTATATATATATATATATATATATATATATATATATATATATATATATATATGGTGATTTGTGCATGATATGTGAATAAATAATGGAGGAACAAGGGAATGTTGAAAATAAAAACAAATAAAGAAAAAGGGACCCCACCTATTAATTATTATATATTATTATTATTATTTATCCTTATCATAAATAAAGTTGTCCTATTATTAGCTAAAGCTATTTAACTCTAGTAACTAATGGTAGTTGAAATACTTGAAAACTAATTTTGGTGAATAAAAGGAGAAGAGCAAGGACATAGAGGACATGGAAAATTGGAGAATATATACTTCTGATAAGGTTTGCTCTTATTTCAAGTGAGATTTTTGATATTCATTCTTTCATTTTTCGGGTTTCATGAGAGCTAGGTATTCTTGTTGATAGCAAGATTACTCTAAAGGTGGAAAAGAGGAAATGAATGGGAAGCATAGAATATTGACATGGTTCAGAAAGTCACTCATATATCTTGGTAGTTTGTTTATTTTGATTATAATTTCTGAATTCATTTTCAATTCTAATTAAGACTATTTTGCAGAGTCAAGACTTTGATGAGCTTGTAGCTTGGATTGATTCAATTTATTTCAATTTTGGTTTTTTTCTTTTAGACACCAATTCTCTTTGTATGATTCTAAATTCAATCCTAGACTTCTAAGTCTAATTATGTTCCAAACCCTCACAGGGGTTTGTAAAGAGGAACTTGGTTGTAATTCAAAAAAGTTTTTTTTGTTTGTTTTCTAGTTTGTTTGTGACCTGCAGGACTAGCCCGTGGCTTGAGAAACCACGACTCAGGGGAATCTAAGCCATCAAAATCACTCAGGGATCACACGTGGCCTGAGCCACACCAACCCTTAACATGGATGAATTTTTTGTCCCCACAGGTTTCGAACCGATGAGTTAACATCACAGAGTGCCTTAACAACACACTCTGTCACTGATTGTCCTACACCTCGGGGACATAATTCAGAAAATTTATTAATAAAATCATTTCCGATTTCTTCTTAATTTGAGACTTGTGGTTTACTAGTTTTCAGATGAATGAGTTCTTGTATTTATTCATTTGAGTTTTTATAAACTTCATACACATGCACTTTTTCAACTTTATTTTCAATAAAGCATACAATTTGATAATAACATTAGGCCCAAGAAATTAGTTCTTTAGGGATGATTGATAATTTCAAACATGCTATAATCCTAGGGTAACATTATCGCCTATCTCATCTAGCCTAACAAGATTCAAAAATGCTTGAGTGAGGACATTACCATTCCTCACCTCAATAGTATGGTAAAAACCAAGGATTCAAAAAGGTAGATTCCAAACCTTCAAATATTTGGTATAAGATACAAATTGATGGATCAACGAACAACAAATTATAGAAGGATGTGTAATGAAGCTCAAAGAAAACAAAAAAAGGGTGGATGAGAGAAACAAATTTGTGACTGAAGAATCCATGAAGAGATTTCTTACCATTGGGCCATGGAGTCTTTCCTATCCTGATTATGTTTCCTAGGAAATATGTTGAAGTTTTCTCTCACCTTGGGTTGGGAGAAGACCAACAAAATTGAAAAAGAAAGGGACAAAAAAATTAAAGGAGGTTAAATCTATGAAGTAAATAACCTAAGTCAATCAAGGGTTTCTTCAGTAAACCATGAAGTAATCAGACAAAATATTGAAGATATTCCTCATAAGGACATTCATATGCATGCCTAAAGAGCACTTGGAAAAGAAACTTGTACCTCTTTGGCTTTTCCTTCCTTGCAAAAAAACTTTACACTTCAAATGTTACATCCCTATAGATTTCCTTTGAAGAATATGGAACATTACTTGAATAGAAAATAAACACTTGATACAAATAACAAAAAATATTCTTTCTTAATTCTCCAATGATTTGAAATGGGGGAGGACTATTCCTTTTATAGGTGAAGCTCCTCCTCAAATAAAACAAAAAACCATGAGCTCCAAAACCATTATCCCAATAAAACCATGGGTAAAATAAAGATAATAAAAAAATGCATCCCATGATGTCCTCATAAAGTGAGATGACCTTCTAAAGAGGTAAAAATACAATGTAAAACCACATGCATGGGAAAATATGGAAGCCAAGAGAAGTGCACCCTAAAAAATGATGTCCATGTCCAAGGGAATATCCCGTGATCTAGTTAAATGGTCTATGGTCTAGTCAAATGGTACAACATCCACCTAATAAGCTTCCTTAAATAAGGAATCATCCACATGCACAATAACCTCCTTAGATACCCTCACATGTGTGGGTTGTAAAATCAAATAAGTGATATCTAGAGGCATCTACGGGCTCAATAAAGTGAGCTCTCTTCAAGTAAGGGATCAAATAAAATCCCACATCACCATGGTTTCCAAATATTCATGTGCAATTATCCTCATAATGTGTAACCACCATCTAAATGCCATAAATACACCCCATGTGTGATCCAAGGGAATAAATAATGCATGAGAACACATGCAAACATCCAAATGAGTAAGGAGGATGCATATAAATAGTCCATGTGGCATGTTTTTATGACATGGTATCCATGTCATGGCTCGATGCACTATCTGTTAGTAAAGTGGGTGTGCTCGTTTAACCATAGACAATATAGCAATATTATCACCCAACCATAGGCACTAATGCCACCCCCGAGCACCTTGACCTTGATAGAGAGAAGAATTCTGGTAGCAAACCAATAGCCAACCAAGGCTAATGATCCAAGCAAAGATAACCAAAACTGATCAGAGAGTCCAACCCAGAGAAACTGAAAATGCATATTTCAAAACTGCAACAACAACTGCTCCCCAGACTTGCACACTATTAGCCTTCTGCAGTGCACACAAGTGTATTTCTGTAATTTTGAGAATTCTGGCTAAAATGAAGACTGGCCTCCTATATTTATACTGCTTCTACCAGACTATCTAGGCCGACTTCTCTTTCTGGGTGCCAAATACTTAGTATATAATATTTCCTTTAGCCGACTTCTCTTCTAGGGTTATATCCAAATCTTTTCTTGCTTTCAGAATATTCTAATCTCATCGAAGGTCACGAATGGAGGTTAATACCTCCTGGATCTCCCATAATATCAACACTCCCTCCTAGCTAGGGAGGTATAACAAATAATGGTCTTGAGCGTAAACAAATCATTCAACCGGTAGCATCATTATAGCTACACAAGATATCTCATGATCAAATCACGAGCATCATCATCATTATCCAACTGGATAATCTCCATGAAAATTAGTACAATGCCATTTTGATAGAACACAACTGTGTATATCCATAGTAGTACATAACTATTATCTAGTGGTACACAACCACACCAAGTGGCACACAACTTCTTGATCAATGACACATAGTCACAACCAGTGGAACACATCCACCACAGTAGCATACATCTACTGTCTAGAGACATAAAGTCTCCATAGCGATCATATCATCTGATATCAACCTTCACAGAAAATAATATCATGATATAAACTGAGTCATTTGGGCCATTCTTCCACTCACATCTGTGAGATCTGGAAGAACATCTTCCCTTAGAAAATGAAACATCAACCATGAGCTATCTGGACTATTCTTCTCAAGCATAGAAGAATAACTATCATGATTTTTGAGCCTAGACCATTCACCTAACTGGGCCATTCCTCTTACACTAAACAAAGTGAAACCTGGAGAGAATGATTCTTCCCTAGGGAATGCCTGTCCCAGATTGCTGAACCTGGAAAATTCCTCTGGCACTAAGCAAAGTGAAACCTAGAGAGAATGATTCTACCCTAGGGAATGACTGTTCGAACCATTTCCTAAGGAAATGACTGTTCTGCACCAACCTCCAAATGGACCATTCTTCGAAACTACTCACAACTATGAACTTTGAAACAATGACTGCTCGGTGAGGCAGACCATTCTTATTGAGAACTACTGAGAGTGACTGCCAAGAAGAAATATTATCCTATACCATTCCCCCACATTGTCCACAAGTGGATTCATTGTCTATGGTACATTAACAATCTATCGAACCATTTTCATTACGAAAATGACCGTTCGATCTAAACCATATTCCGAACTAGAAAATGCTCGTCTGTCAGAAATCTCAAACCACTTTTTGAACTGGAAAGGAACTACCCATCCTAGACCATTTTCCAAGATGGAAAATGATTGTCCATAAATCAATGATATATTAGTGCTCCCTCCCAACCTGGAGATTCATTTATTCCCTTTCAACTAAGGGAGTTATTTCTACGATCCCCAACTTGTCTCATAAGTATGAAAATTTGATGCGCCCCCCCCTCCCTTGGCTGGGGTTCTGCGACCTCCTGGTCTCTGGATCATTCTAATTGTTGAGTCGAATTGACTCTTTGGGTTCCTGATTGAACCCAAAACAATACACAATCCCCTTTTCTCCTTTAGGCGCAGGCCCTATGACACTCGCACCCTCTGTCTGCACATTCTAGCACTCTTTAGTTTGCAGGTGCTAGCTCCTCTTCACTAGCCCCTTCCTTCATATGTCCTCGGGTTGTGCCCTTGTGTTGATGCACGATTGCGGGTGCAGGCAAGAGTGGTTTCAAACCAACCTGCTTTTAACCCCGCAATCCTCCTCGTGCTGCTACGTACCCCTTTGTGAATACAGTGGTTCCAATTGCAACCCACTCTAGAATAATTAAAGTCCAATATTGTTCTAGCCCCGCAATCCTTCCCGATCATCGATCTCATGATCTTGACTATAACGTTTGAATCAATGCTTCAGATCTGCGCCTTTTCAATCTACGTACCAGATCTGCTCCTCCTAGATCAACGACTGTGATCTCTTCGCAACTCCGGACTTCAGGTATGTAAAATATCAAACCTCACTCTCCTCCATACTTCAATATTCTAGAGTTAATGATCTATTGCCACTTGTCTCCCTGAACCTATGGCTAGGATCTCCTCCACGGATCCGGCCTTCGGGGATCTCAATTCTCAAATTCTCTCCTTTGCTAATTGGGTATCTCTCGGAGTGGAAGATCTACTGACACATATCTCCCCAATCAATGATTGTTCTCCCGGTTCGGGACTTTGGCCTCCTCAACCAGATCAACGGATCAATGATCAATATCTTCTTCGGGTCTTCGAACTTTTCCTCCTCCCTTTTCCTCCTCCCTTTTCTTCCAGAGTTCTGGATCTAGCACCGCGTGTCCTCCTTCGCATCAACCACTCTCATCACATCAGATTTTCAGGTTTCAGAAATCTCAAATGTCAAACTCCTACCTTCCTGTGGCTTTTATCTAGAGTTTATAATCCACTGACGCGTGTCTCCCCTTTGATCTGATGATCGAGGATTACTTAGGGTATTTACTCAGAGTGAATGGATCTATGCCATGTCTCCCTTGATCTGATGGATATGAATCACTTCGAGACTTTACCTGGAGTTCACGGATTCACGCCATGTCTCTTCTGATCTAAAAACTACGAATCACTTTGGAACTTTACCCAGTGTGCTCAGTTCTTCGTCACGTCTCCTCTCCTGGTCCGATGACTGAGATTCACTTCGGGTGATCTGACGGCTCAAAGCTACTTCGGCTCTCTGGACTTCGCGAATCTCAAATCTCAACTTAGAGACTCCATACAATTTTCCTGGAGCTCACAATATGCTGACAAGTGTCCCTTTGTAGATCGATGGCTCTCAGCTCTTCAACTCTTCGGGCTTCGGGAATTTCAACTCTTGCACTCGTTCCTCCCGGAGTGTTTTCACCCGAAACACACAATCTCTTAACGCATGTCTCTGCCTTGATCTGACGGTCTCTATCTGCTTTGGGTCTTCAGGACTTTTAGAAAGTCCTCTCTCCTGTGCACACAAGACATTAACGCTCATGCACCTTCTTCCAGATCCAATGGTTGCTGGTCCTTCATGCTCAGATCTAATGAATGAGATCTTCCTCTCTCCTCTGTGATTCCTTATGTCATTGGACATGGATTTGATGGTCCAGGATCCTCCCCACAACCAATCTAAGGGTTGTTGTTGCTCCTACTCCTGAGCTTTAGACTTCTCCTGCCTTGGAATACATAGTCCACATTCAAAGGTCTCAGCCTTTGAACTTTCTCTCGTGAACCTGACTATTTGGGTCTCACTTACGCTCTTTCAAGCATTATCTCTTCTGAGATTTTGGACTTAGGATAAGTCTGACTCCTACTCACTCTCTATGTTATCCCTTCTGAGCTTGATCTCCTCGAAGGTTTCGATCTGCCATGCACTCCTTGCATTTCCAGGGTTTCGTCAAACTCATATCTGAAGGATTTCTATAAAATAAACTCTTCTCACCCTCCTGGTGTTCTCCTGGCTCGATGCACACCTTGCATAGCTCTTTCTCACGGAGTATTTGGTAACTTTGTTTCTTAACGAACTCGGCGTAGAGCTCTTTTGTGCACACTTGCACCAGCTCAATGCCCACCTAGTAGAGCTCGACAAATTTCTCAGTAACTCTCCTTCTCTCTGAACTCGACAAAGAGTTCTTCCTGTGCACTCCTTACACTCGCTCGATGCCCTCCTGGCAGATCTCCACAAAGTTCTCAGTGACTCTGTTTCTTTGTGCTTCTTCTGCACAGTTCCTCCTCCAAGTTATTCAGTAACCTTGAGGTTCCTCTTGAAATTTTGATCACTCTGGTGCACCCTCCTGGCACATTCTTGATGCCTTCGTAGAGTTTAGATGCACACTCCTTGCACTGGCTACAAAACCTCTAATATTTTTTTGTGCACTCCTTGCACAACCTAAAGAACCCAGAATGATATTTCGAACTCAAACATAGATAAGGAAATATATATTTCTACTGTAAATGAAACTTATCATACATCTACAACATTCATTCATGAAATACATAAACACACGAATAACAATATGCAGGAAAAACTTATTTTCTATTATCTCTGTGTATCTATACAGATGATTACAAAAATTGGACTGTAACAAAGTCCCAGTTCTCTCAAGCTCTCTCTCAGATCTTCTAAGACCTCCTAAGGCCTCCCTATCGTTCTCTCTTCTCTACTTTTCTAATTACAAAAGAGGGATCTATGAGCTTAATCCTCTTCATCGCCTTAGTGCCATCACTGTCTCATCTACGACACCATACTTCTACGGCTACATTCCATAAATGCTTACCCAAACTTGACTACAATCTAGGCTTGCTACATGCAACCATTTAATGCAACCCAACCACTACCTTTACAAAGGTATGGCCTGGCTCTTACAACCTTACAATGCAAATCCCCATGGGATAAGATTTTAAATTTAAAAATGGGAGGGTCGATGCCTCTCCTTTTCTTCATTGCATGTCTGTGTGTTGGCGTGTTTGCTGAGGTGGAACGATGCTCCTACATCAAAACTTTATTCTGGACAAAGGTTTTTTCAATATATCTGATGTTTTCTCATCTGTGGGGATATAATGGAGCTTCACTTCTCCTTCCTGGACTTTATCTTGAATAAATTAGTATTTGATCTCAATGTGTTTCGACCATTCATGAAACACTGGGTGTTTTGATAGCCTTATACAACTCTGATTGTCACAGTATATTATGGTCAATTCTGGAACTTGATCAAATAATCCAGAAATCATCTTTCTCAGCCATATTTCTTCTGTACATGCCTCACATGCTACAATATATTATGCTTCTACTATGCTCATTGTGACAAACTTTTGTTTCCTGCTGCCCCAAGATATCATAGCGGAGCCCAAGCTGAAACACATCCCTTAAGTACTCCTTCTGTCTTCAGCACTTTCTGCCCAATCTGAATCTGTGAATCCATGAAGTTGTATATCGTTGGATGTGGTATATCTTAAACCATAGTTTAGTGTCCCACGAATATATCTTAGAGCATGCTTTGCAGCTATCCAATGCTCATTTCTGGGTTCCACCTGGAACTGGCTTAGTGTGTTTACAACAAAGCACATATTTGGTTGAGTTTTTACTAAATACATCAATGACCCAATCAATTGCCAATATAGGGACAGGTCTATTGGATCAGAATCTGAGTCTCTTACTTTTCTTATATCTATGGTCATAGGAGTGTCCATGTATTTGCAATCCATCATTCCAAACTTCTGAAGAATCTTCACTGCATACTTTCCTTGTCCAAGGAATACTTCACCGCGCTTCTACCATATGTCTAGTCCCAAGTAATAATGCATGAGACCAATATATTTCATATCGAACTCAGAGGCTAGTTCCTTTTTACACTGGATGATGAGAGACTCTTCACTTGTCAAGAATAAATTGTCGACATATAGCAGTAGAATCACAGGTGCATTATTCACGACTTTGTAGTAAATATTTGGATCTGCGTGACTCTTGGAGAAACCAAGTCTTATTAAGTATTTTTCTATTCAGGCATACCAAGCTCTTGGAGCTTGCTTGAGTCCATATAAATATTTCTTTAGTCTGAAAACATGAGAGTCTCTAGAGTGTACTTCAAATCCTTGAGGTTGTTCGATGTATACTTCTTCTTCGATTGCTTCATTGACAAAAGTTGTTTTTACATCGATCTGATGTAAACTCCATCCCATGGAAGAAGCAAGAGACATAATGGCTCTAATATAAGTATATCTAGCAACATGAGAAAATGTATCGTCATAGTCTTCTCCCTCCTTCTAGGAGAACCCTCTAGCTACGAACCTTGATTTATATTTGTCCACGCTTTCCTCTGTTGCATGTTTGATCTTATAGACCCATTTTGAAGTTACTACTGATTTTTCTTTAGGTCAAGGCACAATTTCCCATACATCATTTTTCATGATGGACTGGTTTTCTTCTATCATGGCTTCTTTCCATTGTTTCTTCTGAGCTGCCTCTTCAAATGTGGTGGGTTCTTAGTTTAGAAGCTTTGTCATACATGTTGCATAGTTGGAGAATCTCTTAGGGTTTTTGCTTTTTCTGAAGGTGCCACTTGGAGCTTTGAGTCTTTCTGCTTCTTGTAGGGTAGCTTCAAGCCAAGTTGGACATTTCTTGGTTTTGGGTACAACATCTGATTCAATAGTTTCAGATGGTTGCATCAAATGATCAAGTTGTTATTTTTCTTCATTATGAATTTCTAGAAGACATGTGCTTTCTTCATTAGGCTCTTCATACTCTTCTTCTTCTATAGTTTCTTCTATGGATTTCTTGAAAGCAATCTTTTCATTGAAGGTTATGTCTCCGCTGACTTCAATATTATGTTGTTACAGGATATAGATTCTATAGGACTTGGATGATTCACTGTATCCCACGAATATGCCCTTCTTTCCTAAGGGTTTTAATTTCTTCCTTTTATCCTTGGGGATGTGAAAGTAAACGGGGCATCCAAAGATTCTTAAGTGTTCTACATTAAGTTTCTCTCCTGAGAAGGCTTCTTCTGGAGTCATATCCTTCAATATGTGGTGAGGACTTATGTTTTGAACATATATTGCTATCATGACTGCTTCTCCCCACAGATACATAGATAAAACTTGATCATTCAATAATGCCTTCATAGTTTCTTCAATAGATATGTTCTTCCTTCCTGCTACACCATTTTGCTGAGGATTATGAGGAAAAATTAGGTCCCTCCTAACCCCTATCGATTTGCAAAAGGCAACAAATTCCTTGGATGTATATTCTCCTCCATTATATGTTCTCAAGGTCTTGATTTTCTTGTTTGTGAGATTCTATATCTTTGCTTTGAATTCTTGAAACTTGCTGAAAACTTCGTCCTTTGTCTTCAAGAGATATAACCAAGTTTTTTTTTAGTAATGATCTATGAATATTACATAGTAAAGAGAACCTCCTAGAGATTGGACTGGCATCGACCACAAACATTTGAATGTATTAGATCTAGGATTTCCTTAGATCTATTATTGTTGCTTGAGAATTTTTTCTTAACATTCTTACCAAGAGCACATCCTTTGCAAATTCCTTCACGTGTAGACTGTAGTTTTGGTATTCCTTCAACCATATTTTTGAGGAAGGTTAATGATTGATAGTTGATATGAGAATACCTTCTATGTCAAATATCATTGGGATTGACTTCATCATGTAAAAGGGCTTCATCGTTTCGTTCTAGTAGTCTGTATAGTTTTCCTTCATGGGTTCCAATAACTCTAGCATTCTCTATGCTGGAGTCTCTAGGCCAAGATAATGCTTTTCCATCTAAAAAGGCTATTATGTTTCCTTTGTCTCCTAGGAAACATATGGATAAAATATTATTTTCTAAACCAGGTACATATAAGACATTGCTCAAATGAACATTGTTACATGTTTTCAATTTGACGAAGGCTCAACCAATTCCTTCGACTGCGTAAGTGTTTTTGTCTCCAAGTTCTACCTTGTGCGATGTCTTCTTTTCATTTAGACTGGAGAGTCTAGCTTGGTCTCCTATCATGTGCCTAGAATCTCCAATGTCAATTATCCACATTTCATCTTCAAGAGTTCCTGTGAGCGTTGAGTAGTGTAGATGATTCATCTTTTCATTCATGATTTTTGTTGACTGATAACTGGTCAAGCTTTGACCCAAAATATCAATCTTGACATTTTTTCCTTTTGAGAGTGCCAATAGGTGAGCTGGACTAAGACGCACTAGAACATCTTCTCCTTGAGTAAGGTATTCCATCATAAGGTGTTAGGTAAGAGTTATAGGGTTTCTACAACTACACCTACTAGTAACCCTAGCGACAATGCTTTAGTAACTGCACCTGCTAGAAACCCTAGTGGAAGTTATTCAACGAGCTTGATAACCTTATGGCTTAGCTTCCTTCCAGTGGTTAGACTAAATAAAGGAGGTGTGGGCCCATAACTTGTTAGAATATTGGGTGTGCTCATTTAACCATAGACAATATAGCAATATTGTCACCCAACCATAGGCACTAATGCCACCCCAGAGCACCTTGACCTTGACAGAGAGAAGAATTCAAGTAGCAAGCCAATATCCAACCAAGACTAATTCTCCAAGCAAAGATAACCAAAACTTATCAGAGAGTCCAACCCAGAGAAACCAAAAATGCACATTTCATAACTGCAGCAACAACTGCTCCACAAAATTGCTCATTGTTGGCCTTCTGAAGTGCACACAAGTATATTTCTGCAATTCTGAGAATTCTGGCTAAAATGAAGACTGGCCTCCTATATTTATACTGCTTCTGCCAAACTATCTGGGCCGACTTCTCTTTCTGGGTGCCAAATACTTAGTATATAATATTTCCTTTAGCCGACTTCTCTTCTAGGGTTATATCCAAATCTTTTCTTGCTTCTGGAATATTCTAATCCTGTCAAAGGTCACAAATGGAGGTTAATACCTCCCACAACTACCATGATATCAACACTATCATGGATTCCAATGTAGTGACACATATATCAATGCGGTACATGGATCCCAAGTCAAATGTCACAGATCCTAATGTCTGCAAATATGGCCATATATGAGTACACCAATTCCAATGAATCCATAGGTAGTGTCACAGATCCCAAGGCATGGTACATGTATCCCAATGCACAATACACAATTTAAGTGATGGGTCTAGCCTCTTAGCAAGACATTAATTTGTAACACCTACTGAAATCTCTTATAAAAACATAACAAAGGGGGCTAGTTTTAATACTTGCCTAAGTTTTTATAAGGGGAACAATATTAGCCCTTATACATGCATCAAGTCCTATGAAAACCCATATTTCCTAAGCACTTATGTGAAACATACGCAATAATGAGTAATAATGATGAAAGGGAAGGGGGAATGAGTTCATGTAATGACCCTCAAAGTCTTAGACATGCACATGTCTTATTATTCATTTATTTATTCATTTAGCTTCATTTTTATAGGTTTGTTGTTGTTGTTCTTCTTATAATATCTTTTAGAGGGAGATTAACAATGAGTTACATCCTTGACACTATTTCTTACTACTCCTTTAACCTTTTTTATTTAAATGTTTGGTTTATTGAATACGTCCCTTTTATTTATATATTCATAGAAAAATGAAGGACTAGGGGCATTGGACTTATAGAGAGGGGTATTTCTCAAGATTAATATTTGGCTTTTAACTTTGTCTCTTCACCTCTTATCATTAGTGGCTTTATTGATTCAGGCTTTAATTTTGACCTTTGAGAAAATATACATGACTAAGATGAAATCATGTTTTTTAATGAGGATGGAATGAATGATATTGTGGAGGCAAGTTAGCATGGTTGGGATATGTACAATTATATCTAGCCTAGACACCCAGTGGTACAATTCAATTGAAGAAATGATACACTTCTAATAGAAAACATGTTCCTCAAGGCACTATGAGGTAAGTAATAAAATCATGTAATGTTATGAAATTATAAAATAAAATCATTAGGTGTTTACCACTTTATGAAGAGATTACCAGTTATAGCATGATCTACAAATATGTATTGATACATGGAATGAAAAGTGAAGTATACTGAACCACACCATACCACAATGTAGTGCATCTGTCATCTAAGGAGCGGGGATGAAGGTGAGATACATTGTAGCTGAGCTACCATGATAATGTATTTGGTGGAGATCAAGATGAATTATGTCTATATTTGGTGAATATGAGCACAACACCTCATGGAAGGAGTAACATTACACCCTTGCAACATTATCTAAATGTTTTTACCCCCAAGGGGGTAACATCCTACTCCTACTTGAGGACATGCACTCTATGTGAGAGTGTATGAAAACTGAAGAATATCCATAGACCTATGACCTATACACCATAGAACTCAAAAAATGACAAAAACGTTGAGGTGAATCTACCACCCTAGTTAGAAATAAAAAACCACATTGCAAAAGTCAAAATTTTTAACTAAGTCTAAAAACAAGGAAATGAAGTATATGACTATGCTAAATATGTAAAGTGAATATGCATCTAGACTGTGAAATCAAATCTATTCTAAGTAAAACAAGAACAAAAATGAAAGTATGGAAACACAAAACATCTACACTACATGCTCAAAAGAGATTATTCATTTTCTAAGGCTATTTTATAAATATGTGCCATGAGAGTAGTAGGGCTTGAGGGTTTGACCATTCAAGGGTAGAGGTAACTTCTCTCCATCTAAGTTGCTAATATAGAAATAATTAGTCCCAACTACACTCTCTATTATGAAATGCCCCTCCAAAAGGAGTCAAATTTTCCATGTTTACCAGATTTTTCTTTCTGTTTGTCCTACATTAGCACAATGTCACCTAGTTCAAAGTGTATTGGTTTGAATTTCTTGTCAAACGTTCTCTTAAATATCTCTTTTTTCTTCACTAAATGGTCAAAGTCACTTCTTTTTTCTTCATCTTACTATATAATTTAATGGATTCTTTGTCATTAGTAAAGTGCTCAAGAAGGTGGTATACAAGAAGCTTCAAGTGAATAGGAAAAGTGGCATCTATCCCATATACTAACTCAAAAGGAATATGTCTAGTGGACTTATTCTTGGTTATCCTATCCATCCAAAGAGCATACTTAAGTTTCCTATCATGACTCTTCTTATTGCCACCCACTATATTTTTTATTATGGTTGTTTCTTTGTGGGTAATAGTTATAATAATGGGTGAGGATAATGCCATACTGAAAACAAAATGTAGTTAATTTAGCTGAACTAGATGTCGTATAATTATCTATGGTGATTTTGGCTGGAAAATAAAATATGGTAATGATCTTATCTTCAATAAATTATTTCACCACACTATCGATATCTCTTTTGGTAGGAATCACCTCAACCCATCTTGTGAAGTAATCAGTTGCAGTGAAGACCCACATAAATGCGTTGTTAGAGTTATCTTTGAATTCATTGACAAATTCTAGGCCTCACTACTAGAAAGGTATTTCTACAATAACATTTTGAAGGGGTAAAGATAAAATGTGTTGTTTCCCTATAAAGAACTGACATTATTAACATGACCTAATAAACCGATGAATTTCATGGAATATTGTAGGCCAATAGTAACCTACAGTAAGTATCATATGCATGGTAGTCTTAGCAATGTAGTATCCACCACAAAATTCCTTGTGGAAATCCTTCATTAGGTCATTAGCTTCCTGGCTATCAACACACCTCAACATAATACCATTAGGATTTTTCCAACCAAGGCCACCTTGAACTATGTAGTACTTCATGGCTTTCAACTTTAAATCTCTTCTTTGGTGACTGACTAAGTGGTCAGGACATGTTAAATTTTTTAGGTAATAAATGATGTCACTATATCACGCACTCCTCTCTAAGTCATCCAACTCAACATTAATATCTAAGGCCCTTTCATTTCCTTCATCCAACAATTTGGAAATACCTTGAACCTTTATCAATTTGGTTGGTTGCATATCCAAATAATATTCTTGTATTCTTGACACCAACTTCCCATGAGTCCCAAGGAAATTGTGTTGAGTTAATATATCCTTGACAAAAATGAGAGGAACATATGAAATGATCTTTGATTAAACACCATAAGGTTGTAGTTGATTAAGAGATCAAACTAGGGCACATGCTTGATTTCGATTAATTTTACAATTAAGTTATGAATCCCTAAGCACTTGGCTCATTAATACTATAGGTTGATTTTGATTTTTCGCATTTTTATACAGGAGGACATCAACTACCATTTACTTCAAAGAAAAGTAAAAAACTAAAAAGTCTCTAGAGTAATCGGGGCTAACTAGGATTAGTTCCATGCTTAGCTTGATTTCTTGAAAGGTGGCTCTACTATGGTCATCCCACCTGAATTCGTGGTCCTTCTTCAACATATTGGAAATGGGATTTGTGATTTGAACAAAGTTAGGAATAAATATTTGGATGAAGTTAGTTTTACCAAAGAATGTATGAACAACCTTCTTGGTTTCAGGTAGTGGAATGCTTCAAATGGCCTCTACCCTAGTTGGATCTATGTTGACCCCATCCTTGGATATGATATGGCCCAATAAATTTCCTTCATCAAATCCAAACACCAAATTCTTTGGATTCAAGGATATTTTGAACTTTCTCCAAGTATCAAAAAAAAAATTTAAGTGTTGAACATGATCCTTTCTATTCAAAGAGAACACCATCAAATTGTCTTGGTAGATTTAAATAATCTTTCCAATAAAATATTTGAGAGAGTAATACACAGGCCTATGAAAGGTAGAATCAACATTCATTGATCCAAAAGGCTTCAAAGGTACTCATAGGTGCCCCAAGGTGTAACAAATGCAATCTTGCTCCTATCTTCCTCCCTGACTAGGATTTGATTGTACCCGGAAAATCCATCTAACATAGACAACATACTTGCCCTGACAATTCACTGTAAGGTATTTTCCATATTGGAAAAGTGGTAATTATATTTCACATATAATTGGTTAAGGTTCCTAAAGTATACACATAGTATAATCTCTCTAAATTTCTTCCTTACTATGACCAAGTTAGCTAACCAAGACGAGTGTATGGTAGGAGCAATAATTCTAGTAGTTAACAATTTCTCCAACTCTTTTTTGACTAAGGGCATAAGTTTGGGGTTCATCTTCCTTAACTTTTGATGGAAAGGATTAACACCTTTTTTTAGAGGGATTCTATTTTGTATAATGTTTTGTTTGTAGGAATTAAGGTAATCATATGACCAAATGAATACATCCATGTATTCCCTTATTAGAATCTCAATTTCCTACCTTTCCTTCTCATAGGCACTCTTCCCAATTTTTACAATATTTAGACCACTATCAGATCCAACATTGAATTCTTAATATTCCTTGGGTTTGGTGGGTTCTACCTTTCATTTATACATATCATGTATATAAAAAAATTGTTTGAAATAAACCAAGCCCTTGGGTATTTAATCCTTATATCCCAAGTCAACAACTTCAAATATCCCATCTAGACCATCCCAATCAATCTTCCTTTCTACAAACTTTCCCTCACTAGTTAAGAATATTTTTATTTTCATTTCATCCTCAAAAACTTATCAATGGTCTATGTTATCTAGGATATATGGTATATATAGTATGTTATTGATGATACCCCCATATGTGGTAGTTTCTAAAGTTTGAGTAAAGGAAGCATGAGATACTAGAGAATTTTCCAAGTCATTTTGACTTCTTGGGATGTAGTTGATGGAGAAAGCTTCAAACTTATCAATCAATCTAATCACAACTTCCTTGTAAAATTTTAACCTATCATCCTTAGTTGAATAGACATATTTGACTTGAAGGATAATAAGTTTTGAGTCACCAAATACTTACAACATGTTCACTCCTAACTATTTGTCTATTTCAACCCCTAAGAGCAAGGCCTCATATTCATTAATGTTGTTTGTGGCCTTGAACTCTAATAGATATGAAAAAATAAGGGTATTTCCTTAGGGTGAAATTAAGACAATGCCAACTCCATTCCCTAATTGAGATTGATCCCTATGAAAGTACATAGTCCAACTTTGATCATGAGTCTTTTCAATAAATTTAGGGGCCAAGCAATGAGAGAGAATGACATAGTTTCCCATATTGTCATCTACCATACAAACAAATTCATTCATGGGGTATTTACTATTTAGGGTCTTTCATGAGGTAGTTTCTAAGTTTTTCTCTACACAAGATCAATGGTGTTCCCTCATAGGAAGGGAGTGTAACATAAGAAAAATCCACATGAGAAAAATTTATTGATAATATCATACCACATGAATCAAACACATCAATCACCACTATGTCCATCAAAATTCTAATGTCAAGCTCGATGACTAGATAGACAAGTAGATTCTTTATGACACCATAAACCTGAACTTCCCTTGCATCCATTGCACACAAATTTCCATAAGGTATTGATGTATTAAATCAAAGCTATTTCATAACACCTAAAGGCATGACATTGGTTGAATCCCTAGTATGCAACATAAAGTTATTTAGAATCGACTCATTTACACCTAAGGAAATGAATAATGAGTCATATTTCTTGTTCAAAACTCCCCTATCGGTAACTTGAATGACTATAGGTTGATCTTGGGAAGGATAATCATTAAAAACACCCAAATCACTCCCATATTTCATTTTAAGTGAAGGAATCTTCATAAGATCATGAAAGGGGTAGTTATACGAGACTTGAAATGATAAATATCTAATTCTATATTGATGTCATCACTAGGTGTTTGTGAAGTTGATCCACCATATTGAGTTCTTTTGGGTTGGATAGGTTGCTTCATTATAAGAATATTCTTAGGAACTTGAATAGGTTGTTGACTTAGGGGATATTGGGGTTGTTGAGAATTTTGATTACCCCTTCTTTGGTAAGTTACACAATCCCTCTCCCTAACCCTTTATTTAATCCCTTCTAGGGAGGGATTAGGTTGATCTAATATTTCAATGGAAACTTGGTGAACCTCATGAATGTTGTTGATCATACTTGGATAATCCCCTACAAAATTGTTTAAGTCACTTGGACCTTCCTTGTTGACTTCATTTTCCATCTTATCTATCTCCTTATTTTTGGTGTGTTTATTAATCGTCTTATTAAAACATCCAATACATTTAATTTTCAACCCAAGTTTCTTTTTCTTATTGCAAGGTTATCACACAAAATATATGCAAGCAACAACTCCTAACTAGAACTATCCTAAAATATGGAGAACCAAACCTCACCAGTAAATGTACACTACAGATTACTTAAGAAAAATGGTTAGAATAGAAGGATCACTAAACTAAAACTACACTATTAAAGATGAAGCACACTTTTGATGGAATAAAACACATTGCATCCAAATCATGTCATATGGAAACACACTGATGTAAATATTCATACCTTACTTATATCAACATGGAAAACACACTTGCTATAAATGAAATCAATCCTCACTTGCATTGAAATGGGAAACACACTTGCTAGAATTGAAATCAATCCTCACTTGCATTGAAATGGGAAACACACTTGCTAGAATTGAAATCAATCCTCACTTGCATTGAAATGGGAAACACATTTGCTAAAAACAAAATGTAACAATCTTGTTGGTAATAAGGTCACACTGCTTAAGATAAATCACCTGCTGAAAGGAAATAAACAAACCATGGTGCGAGAAATGAATTAAAATAGACTGCACCTTCAAGGAAACAATGCACTCAATGTGAAAAGAGGCACACCTTGCCAAGATCATACAATTCTGAAAAAAAAACTAATGATGCACGATAGAAAACTACTTATGAATGGATAACAATAACGCCTACAATTTTACTGGATTTCATTAACTTTAGTAACAAAGATTACCATCCACCACACTGTAATCTATAATAGTAATGCTATAAATAAATCTAGACCAAAATACATTTGAGTAAGAACAAATCACATCTACACCAAAATACTCAAAATAAATTATGGATGACAATAACAACAAATATAATACCTACAAGAAAACAAAGAAAATCTACCTATTAATACAATAGCAACAACCTCGCTAAAGAGGAGGGCCCTTCCTCCTTAGCAGGGGCTGAAAAAGTTACAATAACTACAACTTAATCACACATAAAATTAAACCACAAACTTGTGATCTCTTTATTACTTAGAAATCAGGAGGTGCAGATACAAATGTTGTTTTTCATCGACCAGACTGATCGTTCCCCCAAAAAACTAGATTAAATTGGGAGTGAAGATGCTCAGCTTTTTAAAATCTCCCTCATCTAACTAATGTTGGAAAATTGATAATTATGAACAGCCTTGAGAATGTTTTGATTCTCAAGTTGTTCAATGTTGTATTAATTAAGAAGATACAAAATATTTCTTGTAACCAGTCACAACTAATATGATTACTTAATTACAAATATCGTCCGCTGAATTGTCCTAGAATTTGGGCTGACAAAACAGATTTATGACATACAATAATCATGACTTAAAAATAACCACGTCATCAAAAGACACCAATAATTTCCACGAGGGATGATAAGTCAGTGACCTGAGCAACATTAACACAGACGATCTCCAAATAACATCATTGGTCTGCTAAGGATAACGACATTGTTAGGAGTAACAAAATTTCAACACTTCGGAGTAAAAACACCCAGAGTAACAACACTGTGGAGTAACAACATCTCAGAGTAAATTCCCAAAACAACCATTATCCTTCCCAAATTGCAAGAAAAATTTAATGAATTGAGGCATCAAGTGGACTTAGCATACTGGGATTAAAAAGGAAAGATTCTAGAATGTAATGACTATGAAAAGAACATGGACAATAAAAGAAAGGTGGGTAAAATAGTAGCAAAATGGTGGCAAAAAGGTGTCAATTCCTGAGCCCAACACTTAGCATACATGAAAGTATCTTGACTATGGGGTTGACCATATGAATTGCACCAAGTAAGATCCTCTTCTTCAACCATGTTATTTCCATCTAAAGGGGTTGGGATTATTTAGTTTTGTTGGAATTGTTTTGACTTATCTCAATTAAAGTTCCCCCTTGGTTGGAACCTATTATGCCTCTCTAATTGGATGATTTTATTTAGCATGGCCTGATTTTGTTGTCTTAATACTTTCATTTCCTTAGCGAAATTTTCCTCCATCCTTTTCATGGAATCATATAGGAATTCCATCATATTTGGGGTAGTCTCAGTGGTGTTGAATACCCTTTCTTTGACCCATGTTAACACAAAAAAATTGGTCACCTAGCCCAAATTGGCAGGCTAATTGAAATACACCATATATAGTACATGTTTCCCATGTCCAAACCCAATTTCACACTATTTCATCCCGAAAATAACTTAGGAAACCACTTTTCCTAATGTTATTTTAGTTTAAATAAAGTTATAAACCATTTTTATGACTTTTTCCTCGTTATTTTATTCAAAAAAAGGTAAAATAATCAAATAATGGTTAAAATTGATTTGGTTAAATAACATATTTTATTATTTTGACCCTATCTAAGATAACCACTATTTGGCCTATAAATTAAATAACTTTTCCCCATTTCCATAAGACAAATCTATGAAAGTAATGAAGTGCTACAAAATTCCCACTGAACTTTTGGTTTCATTTCACCATCACTTTCAACCATCATAGAGAAGAGACATAACCATCTACCACACACTTGGGAAAGAAGAAGACTCCTCCCATCGAGAGGCCACCAAAGGATTCTTGTCTTCATAAGTTTGTCTACACATGTGTATTTATATTCACTCTAGTTATTGGGTATGATATCACATTGTTTCTTTATTTCTATTGTTGTTCATGTCTTTTTCTTCTATTGCATGCCTATTATTCTCATTGGATAACATAGATCTAGAAATTTGCTTCTTGGAAAACTTGGGTTTCTTATTTTCTAACCCTCTTTTGTTTGTAGCTTTGTCACAACCATAATTTTGTGGATTTTCCCACCCTTTCTACAAAAACACACCAACAAAATGTCAACTCCACTAGAGATCTTAGTCATACTTAGGATCCTTGGTTGTGGGTGTATGGAAAACCATTTTTTACTTCCATTTTGATTGGTTTTTATTTTTCTTTTTTCAAGGGTTTTTATCATTCTATAGCTTTCTGTTTTTATTTGTAGTTAAAAGTGCCATAAATCCATAAAAAAAATTCATGAATCAGAGCCACAACTTCATATCCAATCCTTGGACCCAACACACATTTTGATCGATTTTATACAACTGGACAACACACTTTTTGGCCCTTTTCGACAATTGTCCAACACACTTTTTTGCCCTTTTTCTGAACTAGCCAACACAGGTTTTGGGGGTATTTTTTGCATTAGTCAACATAATTTTATTTTTACTATTGCAATCTCATACAGTTGTACTACATTGTCATTGATGTGAAAGGGTTGATGTAAAGTATTTTCATAATAATATCATTGATGTATTGATTGTTGGATCATGTGGTCATGAATGTAATTGATGTCAAAGGGTTGATGTCATGAGGTGTCATAGTGATGTGTTGTAATTGATGTAAAGGTTGATCATTGTTGTATCATTGATGTCTTGTCATGGTTGATAGGAAGTACCAAATGGATGAACTCCAAAGTGGTCCCATTATGGTGAAATCCCTCACGGGAAGACACTTTGTGGTTAGGTGGTTGAGAAGTCCTAGTAGTATGGGTAGGGAACTCAATTTTGTTTGAACAATCATGTAATGAATATTAGTGAATTTGTTAGTGAGACTATTCTAGATGGATAGTACATGTCATCCCATTTCATATGATATGTGGAATGTCACATAAATTCTCATAGTTATAGAGTTATGGCCATGCAAAGTTGGAGAACCCTCATGTGTGTCTAGAAGCCCCTAAAATGTCAAAGAAGTCAAATTATTCTAGAAGCTCCTAAAAGAAGTTGAATCAGTCAAAGTGGTTAGTCAAGGGTTTAGTGGTTGCAACAAGAAAACAATTAAAAATAAATTAGTTGCAACTAGAAGTGGAGAGTTTACTATTTTTGGAAAAGTGGTTGTAAGTGGAAAAGTGGTTAGAAGTGGGTTATCCCCAAAAGAAGGAAGTTGGGTAAATTGGGTTAGATGATAACCCCCAGAGGAAGCTACTTGGATAAGTATAAATAAGAGAGGAAGGGTCCCTTGTGGAGATGATCTCTGAGAATATTAAATATCTATTATTTGGTGAAATGTTTATTGCAGGTACATCATTGACAAATCTAAGGCAACAAAGGTTTGAAGAAGCATAAGTTTTGGTAGCTGCAGAAAGTGGCAATTCTGTAGCTGAGAGTATTTCTATAGCCACAGGTTTCGGTAGATGTAGAAAATGACAATTCTGTAGCTGCAGGTGTTTCTATAGCCATAGGTTTTGATAACTACAGAAAGTTTTGGTAGCTGATAAAAATGAAAATTCTGTAGCCGCGGGTGTTTCTGTAGCCGCAAGTTTTGGTAGCTACAAAAGAGCAGTTTCAGTAGCCGTGGGTGATTTGGCAGCTACAAAAAGTTGGCAGTTTAGTAGCCACATGATATTTGCATATTGGAATTGTTCCAATTGTTGAATGGTATGGTATAGGTCTTGATGATTTCTACATGATTAAACGTATAGTTTTCACACATGGCCTTGTGTAAGGGTTTATGGTATTTGACTTATGGATTTGTGATGTATTTCTTGATCCGAAAATATATTTTAAAGACTATGGTTGAGTTTTAAAACATGAGTTCATTAACCATTTAAGAAATTGATGAAAGAGGAAGAATTAATGATGTAACAAGACAGTCATAATAAGATATACAGATATGGAAATAAGCACAAGAATCAACAAACCATAACAACAAAATTTGTTAACGGAGTTCAATAATATCACCTACGTCTTCAAGCCTTTGTCTTAGTGGGTGAGGCTTTCTTATTTCTCTTCATAGCTTCTAAATTACATCTGATAAGTGTCACATGGATTACAAAATGATATGTCTATGTTCTACTAGATCTCAAGAAACCAACCCAACCGACGACATCGAAAATGGATGAACAAAGCTCCCAGAAATGGCCCGCAAAGTTGCTCTCCTGAATGGCTTCCCTTCATAAAAATGGCTTTGGCTTTACAGTCCTTCAACATTTCTCCTCTTCTAAACCTTGTCTAAGGCTTTCAATAACCTCTAGTTTATATAGGCTTGAATTTGGCAACAAACTCCCAACTTCCCCCCAAGATCTGGCCTCAAAAAGAGCTTCAGATCCTCCAATAATGGCCAAAATCCCTTCAAACAGGCTAAAAAATCAATTAAAATCTTAATTATATAGTTAAAAACCCAAAAAATTGCCCATATGGCATGCCAACCCCCTTTACCCGGGCCTTTGGTCATATGGGCGTTGCCATGTGGCCAAGCGCTATGCATTGGCCCCTTAACCACCGACCCCTGGTAATGTGGCTTGGCCATATGGCCACAACCCTAGTCTCCATGCTCCCCTCTGCTATCTTGGCCCTTGGTCATAGCCCCTTGGTCATGCACCTTGGTCGACGAACTAGCCCTGACAATTGGGTGCTAACCCCACACATCCGTGCCAAGGTATAACACAAGGGTCACATGGTAATGGTCATATGTGTCGGGGCTAGGCCAAACCAACATACCACGTGCCAACTGATATATCGAGGGCATGGGGTGAGGTTTTAAGGATACACGTTGAGGTTGGGGATAGGACTCAACCCTTAAACCCGTCGTAATAACACACCATTCAATTCAAATATTGCATTTGGACTTAGAGTGTTAAGAACCAAAGTGGGCGGGCTAGTAACTAGGCCCTGCCAAGTCTTTTAGCCCAGACTGGAGGTCACGGGTTCGACTCCCGTCGAGTCCATAAAATTTTTTGATAACAACCAACGAAGGGGTTCTACATGGAAGCCCAATATTGGGCCATGTGGCACCATTACATTCGCCCAGATGAGGACACGTGTCAACAAATCATTTTCCCACCTGTCTGCCAACGTGTCTTCCCTGTCAGCATGCCAACTCACTGCCACATCACTGTACAACCGTACGGCCTGTACGATTATATGCCATGTAAACACTGTATGGAATGTACGTATTGTACAATCATCAAAATTTTTGCATGTTTGGCAAAATGAACAGAACACAATATCTTTCGCATACAACGTCCGTTTGAGCCCATTCAAGTTGTGTTGGGTTCATAACGACGAGTCCTATGCACATGTATGTTTTGAATAGATTATGAGAACTTTTATTTTTAGGCCTTCCTTGACCCATTTTGGTTCCTGGATCCATTTTGGATCACACCTCTCCACTAAGACCTTTTGGTCCTCCAAAAGGTTACTAACTAGTCATCAAGTGAGAGATAGGCCACCCCACTTGTTCTCTGTCTTTAAACTCTGTCCTCTGCACTTGTCTCATCAAGATCAATTGTAAAACAACCATGACAACCGACAACATATTGTTATCCACTTGTACTCTGTCACATCTTACTGAAGCCACTATCATCCATGTTGACAACATTATCAATGATAACATCAGAAATATGACTGAAAATAAGCTAATATGTTTGTAATACTTTCACGACATTAGATTTTATTGAAGAAAAGTATGATTGAACTTCCATTATACAATCATCTCATGTTCTTTCTTAAGAACA
>ML837663.1:0-32564 GCA_009831015.1 Picea engelmannii | reverse complement strand
CATGTGGAAGCCAACAAAGGAGTGAAAACCATGTGATTACGTGGAGATATGTAGACAACATCGTACAGATTCGTATTCATCCCTTTCATCAGACGACAACCTGCCCAGCCTGTACCAAGGACTACGACCTGAGCCTTATCGCCTGGTTTAGTCGGTTCCAAACTAGGTAAACACTCCACTTTATCATGTACATAACACTCCTTTTTCTCCATAGGAGCTCGCTCCGCCGAACCATAGTATCTCTACTGAGATGTAGAAATCCACCGACTCAAATTATTATTTAGCCGACTCTCTGTTCTTGTAAAAGTCCATAAATTGCTCTTCGCAGACTCAAAAATACATGGCATAGATAACAAGCATGTGGAACGACTGACTGGAGTTTCCTTCTTGATAGAGGTACCCACACCATGGCGGTATTCTGTCAGAATCACTTTGTGTCCAAGCCTTTCTAACAAGTGATTGAAATGTTTAGTTTGCAATCCATAAATTTTGCAAGCTACGATATGAAGTAGGACAGGATTCAGCGGAGGAGTCGTGTGCTGGCAGTGGCATTGATCTGTGCTTGGGTGTTGGCTGGGAGGCTTAATTTAATTATATATATATATTTTTGTTATTATATAATTTTTTTTTATATGTGCTAACCTGTGTATCAACTTGCACTGTTTTTTTTTTCTTTTTATTTTGGGGTTGGTTTAACAGTCGATGGGGAGGGCGAAACGCTTCGAAATGGGTAGTTGGTTAGCCTCATTCAAACCCCACATAGATATTTTTTTGTGCTTGATATTTTTCTCTGAGGCGCGTGGTGCATAATGGCGACCTCTCGTGGTCTCCTCTTCTGACTAGGCACTCGACCTAACTTTGATTTGCATTGAGAATTCAATAGACTCTTCCTTGGTTTGGCACTTGGCCTCCACTTGAATTTGTGTGTGTCTTGGTGCATTGGCACGACGACTCTTGCCAAGACTTTGCAGGTGCATGCAGACTGTGCATGAAAATAACTTGCAAAATTCATAGCCCAGAAGAGCTACAACTATAGCCAAATATTGAAGTCTTCTTTGGAGTTACCAAATGTATTATGGGAAAAACATTTTCTGTCAGCTACTCATGGACAACCTGCAGATGATTGCATAGAGGAGACAGATGTAGTAGTTTCCCATCTTGAAAAGACAATAAAGAGAAGCAAAAATCTAGATGGGGCTCAGGTAGGGATCATAGAGAAACCTTCTACAGAGTTTGTAGCTAGCATGTGGGCTACCTGGATATGTTGTGCAGTTGCAGTTCCTTTGGCTCTCAGCTACCCAAAAGCAGAGCTTCTCCATGTCATGAATGATGCGGGTGTGTCTGTGGCTGCTGGAATTCGAGTCGTGGTTGCTGGGATTCGAGCCGTGGCTACTGGTTGTCACGAAAAAACTGTCGGTGTCCGCTACCAGGAAGGGAGAGGACTCCTGGTCCTTAGAGATAAGCGTTGGAGGCCTGGTCAGTGTTCTTCTCGATAAAATTCTTCCTTCAAAACTCCTAACCCATCTGAGCTCTTAGATCTTTTACCAGTTTTCTTTTATCTTTCTCGAGTTTTAATGTTTCAAGGTCTGCTAATATGTTAAGACATTCATATAGACATTCCATCCCTATGGTTTGGACGATCCATTGAAATTGCATTCTCTCTCTTTATATATATATATATTTTGATTAAATTTTTATTTTTTATATTTTTTACTCCATTTATATGTATATTTATTTTTTACAGTTTAGATAAATGTCCTATACATAATGCTTATTATAATGCTTATGTAAATATCTAATTAATATTTTTTTTTTACATTATTAAGTAAAATTAATTATATAATCAATTGTTTTTTACATATTGATCTGCATCTAATAGATATTAGTGGGTTTGGCTTACAGGAGGTGGAGCTGGAGCTAGAGCTAGAGCTTGGCCCTTCAGGCCTAGATTTCAAACAAAAAGCTCTAATACCATGTGTAGGGACCGTAAATACAAAATTTGATATAATTCCTTTCAATTACACAAATAATTCAATCACCAGCATAAAATCAAATATTCAGCAAAGATTAACATTTAACTACAACATAAAAAAAAAAACTTGGCACTTTCATAAACAAATTGCCTACTTCTGATGCTAATTTTTGCCGATATGATTGTCCCTTCCATCTTGCCTTGTTGTTTCCTTGCTGCTACCTCATGAGTTGACCAACTCTTCCCAAACCGACTATCCTCCCAGCCAGCTAGGAGCAGTCTATCTGGCTCCCTAGCTCCAGGAAACCG
The DNA here is from genome assembly GCA_009831015.1 of Picea engelmannii. Lineage (NCBI taxonomy): Eukaryota > Viridiplantae > Streptophyta > Pinopsida > Pinales > Pinaceae > Picea > Picea engelmannii. The sequence goes on along the minus strand of ML837663.1, from coordinate 30,283 downwards.
AAAGGAATCCTAGCCCCCGTGCCCAAAACCCCTAGCAACCCGGTGCCCCCTGCTTCTAGTTCACCAACATACAGTCTTTTCCCCCTTCCAATAATTCTTCCTCCTCCCAAAATCATCCCCCCCCTTCCTGTAAGACTCCTCGCGTCATATCCCTCCTTCACCGACCCTTTCCTCCTCATTAATTTCCTTATCTCTACATTCATTATCTTATCCTCTTAGTTAATGTCTTATCCTATTATTTAATGTTTCTTATCCTTATATTTAATGTTTCTTATCCCCTCCATATGTGTAAATCATTTAATTAAACAAATTAAATTTATTAACCCTCTTAAATTTATTACCCATGTCATTGAATGTGATAGGTAATTAATTAATTAATCAAAATTATAACAATTAATTAATTAATATTATTATGCCAATCTTTGTTTAATTAAAACCATGTTAGGACAATTAATTACCTAATTAATTTTTACTTAATAATCCCTAAGCATATATTCAATTAGGATTGTTACAATTATATGGTTAAAAAGGATTAGATTGTTCTATTATTGATTCACCCCCCCTCTCAATAATCAAACAATTTGTGTTAGAGTAGGTTCCTTCATAAATCAGTTTAACCACTAAAAGGTAGATCATTGAGAGAAACAACATATATTAAAATGGAATACTATAGTTTGATGGAAAAAAGTATGCATATTGGAGCATAAGGATGAAGACATATATACAAGCATAGGGATTTGAAATTTGGCAATCAATTGTAGATGGGTACACAACACCAGCAGTTTCGTCGACAAATGACAAAGCAGTGAAACTCGGTCAGAATAATTCCAAAGCCATAAATTCACTTATGAATGGTCTTGGAGAATCCATATTCGCCAAAGTTGCACATTATAAATCCACTAAATATATTTGGGACAAACTTCCAAATATTTATGAAGGACATTCAAAAGTCAAAGCAAAAAAGCTTCAAACTTACAGAGGTCGGTTCAACTTACAGAGGTCGGTTCAACTTACTTTTTACTTTTTACGATGAAGGAAGATGAGAATATTGCAACTTACTTTTTACGAGTTGATGAAACAATAAATGAAATATTGGGATTGGGAGAAGAAATCGAAGAATCTGTAATTGTTCAAAAATTACTAAGATCTCTTCCTTTGAGATTTGACCCTAAGATATCAACACTAGAAGAAAGAGTAGATCTAAACTCAATAAGCATGGACGAACTACATGGAATATTCACAGCATATGAAATGAGAACTGAACATGAAAATCTAGATATAAAATAAGCATCCTTCAAAGCATCCAAAAGTTCAAAGTGGAAGGGAAAGAAAAAAGAAAAAGAACATAGCAACAGTAGTGACATCTAAGAAGATGATGAAGAAACAACTAACTTTGTTAGAAGATTGAACAAGGGAACCAACAACAGGTGTATAGGTAAGATTCCTTTGATTTGTTTTAATTATGATGGTATTGGTCATTTTTATAACAAATTTCCTCATAAGAAGAAGAGAAATGATGAATCTTACTGAAATAGAAAACAAACATATGAAGGAAAAAGAATCACAAAGAAAGTTTTCAAGAAAATCTTATGCACCAAAGAAGACATCTCATCATCAGATGAAGATGAAGTTAGTGACAGTGAGACATAAATAGTTATATTCATGGCATTAGAAGACTCTTATAAATAAGACTCCGATGAAGAATATGAAGAGGCCAAAGAAGAATATGAAGAGGCATAAGTTGACTAACGAGAAGAATTGTTGTGTGCCATAGAAGTTATCAGAATATAAAAGAATAAAAACAAGAAACTACAAGCGGAACTAGACAATAAATAAGACACTCATGAACTAGAAGAAATGATCACAAATTTGAAGTTTCAAATTGAAGAAGATAAAATAATTGAAGAAACACTCAAAGAACAACTAGAAGGAATAGACAGGATCATTGTAAATTTGGAAGCAAAAATTGTCACATTAAGAAAGGATATTCAAAATAAAAATATGCAGAACAACTCAAAAGTTTTGAATGACATTATCAGCAGTCAAAAACCTCATCATGAAAATTCTGGAATTAGATACAATCAGACAGAAAATGGATCAAGATCCAAAACAATAGAACAAGAAACATATCCAAAAATCTATGCAGAAACAATCAAAGGGGATAGGAAGGTCTACAAAGAAAATTACAAGGACACTCCTCCATTGAGAAGATTCAAATTTCAGAATCAACGACCGATAGAAACAGATAGGCCTCAAGAAGAAAAATGATTCATAAGAGTACCTACTTTCAAAAGATCTTCAACTCTTAGGTATCAAACTATATTTTTTGATTTATGTTATGCATGTAATAATTTTGGACATAAATTTGTGAATTGCAAAGAAAAAAATAAGAACATAAACAACTTTGAAAGTCATGCACAAAAGGGTTATCCAAGAAGGCCTAGTGAAACACAGATAAGAAGTTAGAACAGGTTTGAATCTTTGAGCACTGAAGTGGAATGTTGCAAATGTAACAACTTTTGACACATGGAAAAATATTGCAGAATGAGATTCCCTCGTAGAGAACCACAACATAACCACAATAGTCATAGACAGGAACCTCAAAAAAGGACCTGGATAAGAGAGAAGAATAAGTATAGCAATGAAGAATGCACACTCGCTGTACAATCTAAGAAGAAGAAACGTGGTTGGTATGTTGACAATGGTTGTTCAAAACACATGAAAGGTGAGAGAGACATGTTTCTTACATTAATAAAGGAAAGAGATGGATCATTCTCCTTACGAAATGATGATTCAACTAACATCATTGGAAAAGTCACAGTCAGAAATGGGAACAAGAAAACCAAGGCAAAAAATGTTCTACTAGTAGAAGATATGAAACATAATATTATAAGTGTGAGTCAAATGTGTGACCAAGGTCATAATGTTACTTTCGATTCATAAAAGTGCGAGATAAGAAAAGAATTTTCAGGAAAATTAATTGTAAAAGATGCGAGAACTTCCAACAACATATATTTATTAAATGAAATTGGAAATGAAAAGTGTTCCCTAGGAAAGGAAGATGAATTTTGTCTATGACACAGAAGAATGGATCACATACATTTTGATAACCTTGTCAAAGTAAGAAAAAGGGAAGCAGTTAGAGAAATACCATAGATCACAAAACCAACCAACACTTTATGCAAGCATTGTCAACAAGGAAATAAAACAAAGACTAGGTTTAAATCAAAAGAATATTCAATGACAAGACCACTATAAATTGTGCATATTGATCTAGTTGGACCAACTACAACAAAGGGTTTAAAAGGTGATAAATAATTTATGTTATTAGTTGATGATTATACAAGAATGGCTGCAGTTTGCTTTCTCAGGAATAAGTTAGAAGCTTTTGAAAAATTCAAGGTCTACAAGGAAATGGTTGAAAATGAAATGGATTCAAAAATCAAATGCTTGAGATATGATAATGAAGGAGAGTTCACTTCAAAGGAATTTATGGACTACTGCAGCAGGCATGAAATAAAAAGGCAATTCTCTATTGCTAGGAGACCTCAACAAAATGGAGTTGCTGAAAGAAAGAACATGACAGTACAAGAAATGGTTCGAACAATGCTAATGGATTCCAAATTAATAGATACATTTGGACATAGGAAGTGCATACAATAATTCACATTCAAAACAGAGTAATTCTCATAAACAACACTGAAAAAACTCCCTACGAGCTATGGAAAGGAAGACCAACAAATGTGAAGCACTTCAGAGTTTTTGGAAGAAAATTCTACATCGAAAGAGAATATGGAAGAATGGGAAAGTTTGACTCTCATGTGGACAAAGGAGTACTTATTGGTTACTCAAGTACAAGGAAAGCATACGAGTGTTACAACCTGAGAGTGAACAAAGTGTTAGTTGTGGAGCCTGATTATCTTCCTGATTCAGAGGTCTTTTTTTTCATTCGTGTTTATATCCCATGAAGTATTTACACCCCAGAAGTATGTACACTCTTCCACATGGGAGAGTACAGAGGGGGGTTACCCCCTCCGCAGGAAATTTCCTTGTAAACGTATATTGTAATTTCATTGAAAATATGGACCGTTCATTATAAGGTCGCAGATCTAACGGTAGAAATTATGTTAGGGTTTTTTTCCATAGAAGGCAACCCTCTATTATTAGGGAAATTTATTGCGGCTATGCATTATGGAGAATATTGTATTCTAAGATAGGATATTGTGAGATAAAGAAGAGGAAGTTACAACAGGTTTGTTGTAGGTTGTCTCCCTTCATTTGTTGGATAATAATAAATGAAGGACCTGACAATTTCTTTGGTGGACATAGCCCACACTAGGTGAACCACGTATATATGTGTCTCTATTGTATTGTGTATATTTTTTGTTTTATTTCTGAATTTATTTTATTTTATTGCTCCACGGTCTTGTTTTTCTAACACAAATTTGTGGGAAACATCAACGTAACAATTGATGAAACAGGTAGACAAGAATTAAAGGAAGAAGAAAATGAATCAATGGAACAACTTTACAAAGAAGAAGCAGAAGATGAAAAATAAATAGAAGGGGAATATGAAGAGGATCTGACAGAAGAAGATAAGTTTCATTAAGTGCCTCCAAAGACACCTAGTATATGAGTACAGAAGAATCATCCTTTAGATCAGATTATCGAAAACAAACATGCAAGAGTTGAGACTAGAAGAAGAATCTGTTCACTAGCACTCTCATCTATGATTGAACCAACATGTTTTGAAGAGGATGGAAACGATGAATTTTGGAATAAGTCCATGGATGAAGAATTGGATCAAATAGAGAAAAATGACACTTAGGAATTGGTTCCAAGACCAAATGATAAGAATGTGATCGGCACAAAGTGGGTATACAGGAATAAATTGAATGAAAATGGACAGGTTACAAGGAACAAATATAGATTGGTATGTAAAGGATATGCATAGGTTTAAGGAATCGAATTTCAAGAGACATTTGACCCAGTTGCCAGAATGGAAGCAATCTGAATTATTTTAGCTTATGCATGATCCAACAATATTAAAGTGTATCAGATGGACATAAAATCAGTTTTTCTGAATGTGGAACTTGAAGAAGAATTCTACATTGAACAAATAGAAGGATTTATGTTGACAGAGAATGCATATTATGTGTGTAATTTAAATAAGGCCTTGTATGGTCTAAAATAGGCTCCTAGAGCATGGTACTCTAGACTGGATAAATAGCTACAACAGGCAGGGTTCAGAAAAGGAAGTGCGAACAACAACCTCTACATCAAGGTAACTCAAGATAGTATTTTATTAATTGAAGTTTATGTTGATGATATTATTTTTGGAAGTATTCATGATAGGTTAAGCCATAAATTTGCAAAGGACATGCAGAATCAATTTGAAATGTCATTACTTGGAGAACTATTCTTCTTTATGCGTCTTCAGATACGTCAAATCAACCAAGGAATTTTTATTTCTCAAACCAAGTATATCATAGAAATGTTAAAGAGGTTCGGAATGGAAGATTGCAAACCAATTATCACTCCCATGCAAACCAGTTGCAAGCGTAGAAAATATGATGATTCAAAGTCTACAGATCAGAGGAAACACAAGTCAATAATTGGTAGCCTACTATATGTGACATCATCTAGACCAGATGTAATGCAAGCAGTTGGACAGGTGGCATGATTTCAAGAAGCACCAAAGGAATCACATGTATTAGTAGCGAAGAGGATTTTTAGATATCTCAAAGGAACAAAAGAGTTTGGATTATGGTATCCAAAAGGAAAGAATCTATCACTTATTGCCTACACAGATGCATATTGGGCAGGTTTCATTGATGACCGAAGAAGCACCAGTGGAATAGCGTTCTACCTAGGTGAGTGTTTAGTATCATGTCTAAGTAAAAAACAATCATCAGTATCTTTATCTATAGTCGAGGCAAAGTATATTGCAGCAACAACATGTTGTACATAGGTTCTATGGATGAAACAAAATCTGACAAATATATAGTTTGAGTATGATGAGACCATTCCAATATATTGTGATAATACAAGCATCATTAGTATCTCAAAGAACCAAATAATGCACTCCAAGACGAAGCACATTCAAATCAAGAATCACTTTCTACAGGAACAAGTTGTAGAAAAGAACATTAGAGTTGAATATGTGGGCACAAAAGAACAAGTGGCAGACATCTTTACAAAATTGCTTCCACGGGAAGCCTTTGAGTATCTTCACCAGAGACTTAGAGTTATTTCTACTCCAAAATGAATGTTATTAAATGATTATCTTATATTTCTTAGATGTACACGAGGAAGCACCATAAAGAGGACAGTTCAAGTTGGGAAATTAGATGAGTCAGTTAGGGGGAGTAGACCCAAATGGAAAGATACATTTTCCATTGATGAAAAAGGGGGGAGATATTTATCAGATGAAAAGGAAAGAGGCATGGTTCAAGGGGGAGCGTTGGTCACAGAGATGCAGACGTGGTTCCAGGGGGAGCGTTGGTCACAGAGATGTAGGCATGGTTTCAAGGGGAACATGAGTGATATGATTTTAGTATTGCATCAGAGTGTTGCCATCAATGACAAAAGGGGAGATTGTTGATTAATTGGGTTGGTTTTCATTGATGTTAACCCTTGAAGAAATTATGGTAGAGAACTCTGGTAGCACAAAGGTTTGGGTAATGGACCCAAGTTTGTTTTATGTATAATGGTATGACTTTTGATATATTTGTAGGTAATACTATTCTATATGGATAGTATATGTCATGCCATTTATGGTGGTATGTGGAACGTCACATAACTCCTCATTGTTTCATAGTTATGGCCTTACAAAGTTGGAGGACCCTCATATGTTGGCTTGAAGCCCAAAAAGGTCAAAGAAGTCAAAGTGCTTGCAAAGAAGAAATTATTTAAATAATAAAGTTAAGTGACAAAGTCAAAGAGGATTATTTAAATAATAAATTGAAGTGACAAAGTCAAAAAGGATTATTGAAATAATAAAGTGAAGTGAAAAAGTCAAAGAGGATTATTTAAATAATAAAGTGAAGTGACAAAATCAAAGAGGATTACTTAAATAATAAAGTGAAGTGACAAATTCAAAGAGGATTATTTAAATCATAAAGTGAAGTGACAAAGTCAAGGAGGATTATTTAAGTAATAAAGTAAATAGAGAACTTTCTAATTATGGAAAGTGGTTAGAAGTGAGTTAGCCCTAAAATAAGGAAATTAGGTTAAGATGGTTAAAAGGTGACCCCTTGAGGAAGCTACATGTAAGTATAAATAAGAGGAAAGACTCTCATTTTAATCACACTTGAGAATATTGAATATCTATGGGTGACTAAGGTAACCAAAGGTTATCTAAACTGAATTTTAGAGGGAAGGTGAAGTAAAGAAGGCTGAAATTCAAGGGAGGATAAATTCTTTTGATGATTCTTTCTAAGGTATGTTATTTACATGCCATCTCACCATTTTTGCAATAAATATTTTTTCTAGAATGATTCAGATCATGAATTTGGGAGGACATTGAGGAAACATATCCATGTATCTATGGTATGAATTTCAGCATGCGGTTCATTTTATTTTTGGAGTTACACTCTATGGAAAATAGGGTTTGTGGCTAGTCCTGAAACTAGTCTAAAACATGTGTTTCGGGTAAAAATGTCATAAATTTTTCATAACGGATCCAAATTTAGTAAGACCAAATGTGTTGGTTATAGTACAGTCTGTAGTATTATGTGCAAAATTTTTAGATCCACAGAACAAATATTTCATGTAGGGCATGCTCTACAATTTCACTCTCTAGAATAAGCTTGAATTCAACAAGGTATCTTATTTTTTCTATAACTCCTTTTCTGAGAGGTTCCAAGTAGTGACACCTGGAGGAATTGCATAAAACGCAATGAAGGACATTGTGTACTATTTTTAGATCTTTGTTCATTACAGGTACATAGTTATGATTATTTCAAGTTAGGGTTGTTGACTAATCCAAAACAAGTCATGTGAGACTAAAGTAAAGTTTGATGAAAATTCTAGTCTCTTTTTCTTAAATTTAAGGAAGGTTTGCAGGTTGAGGTGTATGTTGGTACATGGTTGATGCAATTTTTTATGGTACAAGTTGATTACAGGTTGTTTGGTACAAGTTGGTGCATGTTTGATGCACTTGTTTATGGTACAATTTTAGGTACAGGTTGATGCATGGTTCAAGTTATTGGTAAAGGTTGTTTGGTGTAGGTTGATTGGTACAATTTTATAGCAGTATATCTCATAGTGATAGTGTAACAGTGGTTCCATAATTCTTTTTATAATTTAGGGCAGTTGGACGGGGAAAGGAGAGGTGGTTGTAGCCACCTTTCGGTTGTAGTCGGAGAACATAGGGGGTTGTAGCCTCCTTTTGGTTGTAGCCAGGTAATTGGGGAGTTGGAGCTTCCTTCAGGTTGTATCCTAAGAAACTATTGGGTTTGATCCTCCTTCCAGTTGTAGCTAGAAAACAAAGGAATTTGGTGCTTCCAATGAATGCATTTCTTCAAGACATATAAGAAAAAGCATTATGTGGTTTTCTCCCACTTTGGATTTCCACATAAAAACACTGGTGTACTATGTATGTCTATGATTGTTAACTTTTTTATTGTTTATTTACTCTAAAAATATTGGATGATAATGCTACATTGATATAAAACTTGCATTATATGGTTAAAAAGGATTGGATTTCTCTATTATTGATTCACCCCCCCTCTCAGTAATCCAACAGGAGGGTGAACTAGGGTAAAACATGGTGTCTTTGTGTGTGTTTCTCTTATGTTTTGATTTTATATTATTTATGATGAATGAATAAGTAAATGAATGAATCTTTTTAAATAACGCACTAGATCATACATGTTATTTTATGTAGAATGAATGTTAAGGGTTAATTGAATGGTAGATATGAATGATGGTATGGTAGAATGAATGTTGAAGTAGAAGAAGGAGAGTATGCCTAAAATTCCAACGAGTTCCATCCCTTCCATTATTGCAGACACTTGGGTAATGGAATCATGCATAAGACATCTCGGATGAGACTTCATTGGGAACTCTGTGCATAGTGTTTCATTCTAGTTTACTAGAGGGGTTGATGGTTTCTATGGTTTTTTTGGAGAACTAAGGTATAACCCAGGTCATGCCATACATCCAACAAATGGTTTTTTTTCCCGTTGGAACTCAACATATCGAATTTGAGGGGATTTGATGAAGAGAATGCACTGGTAGAAGGGGATGTAGAGGCCATGGAACCCTACAAAGAAATATATTGAAATATGGGTGGAGACCAAGCATCTAAAGTTTGTGTAGAAAGACAATACAAGATCCAAGTATACATCGCACCAATATCTTCCAAGGTATATATTTATTGATTTGCATGAGACATATTTTTTTTATTTTACAGAGTTATTACATGAGTGGATATTGAGGTTGAAGGATACTCATCCAAATAATTGGATAAGGCCAGTAGAATGGACTACTGAGAACATTGCACAGAAGGAAAGGGTCAATAATAAATTCACGTGTGTAGTGGATTTCTAGTTAGAAAGTATTTTTGTAGGGTTTATTATAGAGTTTGCATTTGATATTGCAAAGTATTACACTACTACAGAGTTGGAGTTTCTGAAGGCACCAAGAGGAAGATACATTAGGTCACTTTACATGTCGATCAAAATTGTATTTCATGATAAAGGAGTGATGACAATGGAGTTGGACAGCTAAATCACTTTGCATGCATGGGGGAGTTGGAGGAAGCACTAAGGAAGATATGAGATATGGATAGGGATGTGGATGGAGGACATAAGAATGAATCAATGGACATTACTATGATGGATGAGTAAAAAACCAATGAGATAATGTAAATGGAAAGAGTGAGGCATAGCAGAAGACCCTACCAGTATAAGATCACTAGGAAAAAGAGGGTAGTAGCCCAGTGAGAGGGCTTGGAAAATGATGAGGAAAAGGTAGAGGATCTTCGTTCAATGCGATATATTGAAGAAATATTGCACGCTACATATGAGAGGAAAACCATAAGTCAGGGTTTTGTCACAAACGAAGGCTCTCCATTCCAAATCCGAATCAGTGTGGAACCCACAACCCCATGTGTGACTAAGACATTTGAGTAAGGAGAAACGTTCATACAACAAGTTATTAGTGGTAGAAGGATTTTAGTAGGATGTGGGTCCAGTGGAAATGCAAGAAAAAGTATAAGTTCATCAAGTAGCAGTCAAGTATATACACCGCGTGGAGGTAGTAGTACATAAACCTTCACAATGGCAGGAGTTGATCCAACTATTAGGTTACCTAAATTCTGGGGAGAAGGGTCGAAGGACCCTGAGAAGAATTTGTTTATTTGTGAGAAGATTTGGGCAGCCAAGGAGATTAAATATGAAGATACAAAAGTGTCACAACTTGCAATCACATTCAAAGACCATGCACTAGACTGGTATATGGGCTTCACAGTAAACAATCCACAAGGAGTGCCCACAACTGTCGTAGATGTGAAAAAGGTGTTGATCAATGAATTTTAGCGACCTAGTTGAGAGGATCAGTTCATGAATGAGATGAGAGAGATCAAAGAGAAGCCAAGTGAGTAATTCTTGGAGGTCGATCATAAGTTAAAGAGGATAAAAGTTAAGTTTAAGTATCCTATTATAGACATGCAACATAGACATTTATTTTTTAACTCTTTACTAGCACATTTGATGTATCCATTGAGGCAGTAAAAGTTTCAAACTCAGGCTGAGGCCTTAAAAGGACCCTTGCAATTAGAAGAAAATCAATATAAGCAACAAATCTATCAGTGGAAGCACTGAGAGAATATCTGAAGAACCTGACATTCCAGTTGAATTAGAATAAGGGAAAGGAAAATAGGGAGGATGTATGGTGCACATTTTTCATAACACAAGGTCATCATAAGAATGAGTGCCCAACTTTTGCACAATACTTGGGGACAAGAATGTCGAATCTTTTACCCACAGGAGGACCATGGTGTGAGATATGTAGAACACATGTGTTGTTCTCGTTTCATCACTTGGTTGAGAAAAATAATTGCATTTGCATGCCTATTTGGGCCTACTAGACAAGACAGAGGTTAGTGAGTGGATTAAACAAGCCAAACACATGAAATAAACAGGTAAACAAACTAAAAAAAATAAAGAAATAAAAACTAGAATGCATAAAAAACTTTTAGAACCATAAACACCCAACCAATGACCAAGATTATGCCACTAATGGATAACTATATTAGTTGGAAAAACACCGTAGAGAAAAATGAGGACTTATGGGTCCCCTCTTCCTTCTTGGGAGGGCTCTTGAATTCCCTAATGGAGAGATCTTATTACAATGGAGGAAAAATGGAAAATTATGAATAAAATCAATTCCTATTCCCTCAAGAGGTGAGTGGAATGGCCTATTGCAATGATGCTAGAATGCTCCTAGGAGAAAAGAGGATTCTCAATCAAGAATTGAGGCAGCATAAAACTACTATGAATATATTGGTTTCTTATTGCACCCATGGCCTCCATTTATGTCATTTATTTAAGGCAATATTCAATTGGTTCTTAGTGTGAAAAAAGGGCCCTTTAGGGCACCCTTTGGTCCTTGACCAACCCCCCATTCAGATTTTTCTCAGATCTGAAGGTCAAATCAAGTTGGGAGCTGATCCATAAGTGGTTGGGGGGCCAACAAGAACCATAAATGTGTCATTCATAGGAGTGTGCATCTTTTCTCATACACAGTCGTGCATATGGTGCATTGTGCACTCTACGGGATTTGTTGGCCTGTGCATTGTGTGCACGCTTCCTTTAGTGAGTTTGTGCATGTCAATGTTTTCCCAATTTTATAGTTTTTTCCTTTTGAAATGCATTTTGGTGTTGCAGGTGATCTAATTGATGTTGGCATTTTTGTATTTTTGTAACCATTTACGTGCAATGTTGCGGAGGAAATTTAAGTGATTACATATGCCCCCTCATGTGTGAGGTTAGGAGCATACGTATAGTTGAAATACATCAATGTTTCTTCTACTGAGAGTACCACTATAATAAAGAGTGATGAGAGGAACTTCAAGAGAGAACCATCGGAGGGAGAGGGGAAACTATGGGACCCAAATCTTTCTCTAGGGAGAAAAAAATAAAATATGTATACAAACGAGGTAGACATGCCCCATGCTCGTGTCATGTAACTCAAAATGTAAGACAATAAATGAAGTTGTATGTTGATGTAGATAATTGCAGTGCCCTCCGGTGTGGTTTGATAATGGTAGATGACAATTCTGAATGGTGAACATACTCTGAAAAGAGTCAAGGACTTCTATAAGAAGTGACGATGACTCGTAGGTATTGATGGCCTAACAAATTTAGAGGTCTTCGGCTAGTATTAAAGAACTTCAATAGTCGCATAGTAAGACCCACCGTAACATGATATTTTTTTGAAGTTTAATGTTATGGGGGTCAACGGAATCAGAGAGAAATCATGGTTCTCTATGTGTCGTACAAGACTCCTAAATGTAAAGGAAATTAGAGTCAAGATACTATAACCCTTATAGAAACTATGTTGATGTCGACAGAAAGGGAGATGCGACTCCAAGAAGAAAAGGGATTCATGAAATCCATAAAAATAAGATCAAGAACTGATAGGGAACATGGATGAAGTCAAGATGTGGTGAGACTCAAGAATTCCCTTGGTTGGGTGTATGTTTGAAGGATGATTGGCAGCAACCATAAAACTATATCTAGTGTTAGGCGGACAACTAGATATGAGGTTAAATTGCGCCAGAGGTGTGACAAAGTGGACAAACTTAGAGATCAAGGGTACATGGACTTTGGGATACTCGAGGTTTATGAATGATTTCAAAATGAGAAAAGGAGAGTAGATTCCCCAACTAAGGGCAACGTGGGTTGCGTTGCCGGGAAAAGAAGGTCATCAAGGGTGACAACAAAAAGATAAGTAAATGTTGGAAACAAAGGATTTTTACAATTACCAAATAAATAAAGAATAATTTGGGATGAGTGTATAGATATAGAAATAGGTTCCCCAGTGTGAGATGGCTTGGCCTGTGAGGGATCAAGTTGTGACAAGAATTGGTGGAGGGTGGGGGGCCCATGGGTGGGTTTCTGTATGAGGTAAATGAATGGAGGAAAATTTGCAGATGGAAAAACTGATTGTGGATGAAATGGAGGGTTAATGATACTGCAGAGATGCAGTCAAATAGAACCGAGATGAGATAACCCAAGAGTCCATTGGGAGAGCTAGAAACATGATGAGAATAAGTATGTGGCTTATTCTCAAGAGTGCATAAGATTATCAGGACTCCCACCCCTAGAGGGTTAAAGCAACATGAGTGTGAAATTACCAAAGGGATCTATGAATGGGACAACTCATGTGGGGGAGAGTGTCACCAGGTGAAAGTACCAAAATGAAGCAGAGGTGACGGTACTGCAGAGCCGGATGTAGGGACCCTAGAGGTGAACGTCGAAGGGTGTGACTGGGAGATGAAATTGATATTCAGAGGGAGTGATTACATGCCAGTGTCGAACATATACCTGAAGGGGTTGCATTGTTTTTTATGACCAAGTACCTGGACATATTAAAACTGAATACCCGACATGAAAAATATTTAATGATAAAGAACATATAACATCTATTTAATAATTTTGAACATGAGCATGTGTACCTTGACGTGATGTAAGAAAAATGCTCCCCCGGGGCCAAGTGTAGATGGTGACCCAAAGAATATGACTGTGTAGATGGTAGGACCATGATTCTGTGGCTGAAGATGGATCGAGAAACAAAGGCTATGGGCTCCTATAGCTAAGTGTGGAAGTTTGGGAAAAGGGACTATATATGGCTGGTGGGGCAATAGTGCCACCTCATTTGTACCCATTGTTATAGTGAGTTGACGAGAGTATTTGGAGGAGTTTCGAAGATTATGGGAGCTCAAGTCGATTGATCTGGGAGGTGCGAGATTCAGGTTAGTGGTCCCATCATCCTTCACAGTATGATTTTTCTAGGGTTGATTTAGGGGTTGTACGGATAGTCATACAAGGGTAGGTTTAGGGGTGGGCCCACTAATGTGTGGGAGAAGGAATGATACCCACGCTCAGAGGCACATGTATAATTCCATCACCCATGCATAATGCGTGGTTGTGATTGACACACCCATGCATAGGAGCATGTGGGGGGGGGTAATAGGCATGCATCATATGCATGCCTGTTATAATTACAGTTGCACATTTTGTCCAGTTGTTTCTCAGACAGCTGTGCATCAGTGCGTAACTGTATAGAGAACAAATGTTCATGTGTGCGCACCTATTGGCGTGTCAACTACGCATGGATGCACAACTGATTCTTTGAAAATATATCACTAATCCAAAGTTGTACAAAGAATAGGTGTGCATATGTGTGCACCTGTGGGGTTGAAAGCCTCGCACTCGAGACAAAGCTAAGGGTGGTTGGAATTTTGAATTTTTTGTGTTTTTGATGAATGATGAGGGATGACCAAGTGTTTTTATGTGGATGTAGATGATCAACTTGTGATAGGAGAGTCATCATGCGAGTCCACTGGAGGGAGAGAGACTAGGAGCGCCTCCAAGAGGTGGTGAGAGAGTGATGAGGCGTTCAGAGACACTAGGTATCCTACAGGTTGCTCAAGTTCTTTGAGTGCCCTTTAATATGGTCGCAGGAGGTCTTTATTCAGTATTTGATATCCATGTAGAGTTTTGATCTATAGTGCTTCATTGTGAGGGGACAACAACCAACACTCTCAGTTGTTGAGGATGTATACTTTATGACAGGGAATGGCCCTACCTACTAACCCCTAGCTATCGGGGGATGTGAAATTGATAGACTTGGCATGGCGCTACTGCTAGGGGCTGAACCCAATTTCAGGTTTAGTTATCCATATTGAGGTGATGGATGAGATTTTTCCTCATTGTATCGCAGACATGGTGGTGAGGATCTATATATACTTAGCGACTCAGTGGATCTCAGGAGGTCAGTTGAGGATTGTGGAGAGGGTCCTAGATGGGGACTTTTTTGCCTGGGGGATGATGTTGCACTCCAAGATGATGGGACATATTCACTGGTGTCATACCACCAAATCTAGTGAGTTTTCCTTTGGTTCCATCCTAGTGGCATGGTTTCTAGAGAGGGTGCCTCTGTTGTGCCCAAGGATTTTGTTGGCACCTTCTGGGCCACAGGAGCCATGATTGATGCGGTGGGCCCAGGTGTTGGCTCGTCACAGTGGGGGGGAGGGTGACCACTACTTCACAACCATTGTGGCACATGTGTGGAATCATATGCCATAGGTGATACTATGATATCCATATGGTGGGATGGACTACCGACATGCCCTAGACATGGTGTTGCCTCCTAGAGAGGTATGTTTGTGCATTTATGTTTTGTGATTTTGATAGTGTAGCATATGTTGATATATATATGGACACTGACTCTACCTTTGGTTTTTTTGTTTGTAGATGTGGGGCCCTGAGTCCGTGAAGTTGAGATGGCCAAGAAGTCAGTGCGCCAGGGGCCAGTGTGACCACCATAGGCAAAGACGTGGGTAGGAGAGATGATGTTGGTTTTGGGCCAGCACATGAGCCAAGGGTGGGCTAGAGGCGAAGATTTGATGATGTTGGTGCGGGACCATCACATGAGCCATGGGTAAACGTTTGTGGAGGGATGGAGGACCTTTGTCATTGATTTGAGGAGGTGATTTAGGGTGTTTTAGAGGGCATGTGGGCCCACATACAGGATGAGAGGTTCCTGGAGTAGTTTGTTGGTGTACTGGCAGAGTGGTGGACCTTGATCCACTGGGCAGATGTAGCAGGGATAGTGATGACTGTTCAACAACCCCTTGGGCCTAGAGGACCCATGACTGGTGGGGAGCCCTTAGCTAACAGAGGACCTGAGGGGGTGGAGCTCTGGGGGCACCATGAGTGCTATTTTTGTATATGTATAGGCTTGCGAGTCCATTTTGTATAGGGTATGGGGTACTCATTTTGTACCTATAGGGGTGAGGGGACTCAATGGCCTATGTGCGATGTATATTTTGTATCTTGTAAACATTTATGGCACTTTAGAGGATATATATATATATATATATATATATATATATATATATATATATGGATACATCTCTTTTGGCTCTTTGTTATGTCTACATGTGTTTATGTTTTTTATGGTTTATGATGTCTAATCTATATGCTGTGACCGATGTATGATTTTTATGTATATGGGATGATTTCTTGATGTGATAAATGCCAATATAACACTAGGTTATCCATATTATATGCTATTTGATTAAATTGTCATGGAATATGTGTAAATGTAATTGAATCAAAGTTTCAAGATAATAGTCTAACTTGCAGGTATTTGCGAAAGAGGAAAGGATCGCGAACACAGTATACATTGTGGAGCTACATGACGACAACCTGGGAATCTAATAAAATTCTAAGGTGACAAATGTGGCAGTGATTGGCCTTGGCAAGGAGACTAATGACGGTGATGTATTCTACTTGGTTTTTGGTGTTTGAGCCCAAGCATATGCCACTGGAGTGGAGAATTTCATGTGAGGGGGTATAGACGGCCCAAGAGGCCGAAGCAAGATTATGTGTCTAGCAGCTAGCACTGTCATCATAACCAATGTGGTAGGCCGATGGAGGATGCATCTTTCAATAACGCAGATGGTAGATCAGACATGGGGAGTGGAGGCGAAAAAGAAGACTAAAAAATCTACAAATGTGTACAAAGAAAAATATTAGTGTAGAATGGTTATGCTCAGGTGTAAAACTTCTTTAAGTACAACCCGTTGATGGGTTCTTTGAGACGATAACCTTATAGAGAGGCCAAGATGTATGCACCTTTAGTGAGGTAGTGTTGGACAATGTAGGGTCCATGCCATAATGATTCGAATTTCCCATGACTGAGAGTATCATGGGCGATATCGTAGGCTAGGATGAGATCTCCTTCGTTAAATGAGTGAAGGTTGACATGGCGGTCAAATGTGGCTTTGGAACATTTTTTAGTTGCCTCGTTGTTTTGTAATGAAGGCCGACGATCTCCATACATCTACTCTAAGGTCAAAAAGTGATTCTCCATTGGAGAAGTGTCAGGTAATAGCTCGATGGCGGTGCGTAATGTGGGAATTTTTCACTTGATGGGGAGGGTGGCTTTGATCCCATGGACAAGATGAAATGGTGTAAAAGCAGCGACATTTTTTATTGTCGTGTGATAAGCCCATAATGTTGGGAACAACATATGATACCAACTAGTATTATGTTTGTTGACAGTACATTGTAGCATGGTTTTGAGGACTTTGTTGACATACTCAACATGACCGTTGGAATGAGGGTAGTATGGGGAGGAAAACGCATGGGACAAGCCTAGATTTGAGGATATTTCAGTGAAGATATCATTCTGAAAGTGCTTACCATGATCGTATAATAATTGTAGTGGAATTATGAAATGGGTAATGACATGATTGAAGAAAAAGCATGTTGTCGTGTCAGCGATATTGTTGAAGGTAGGCACGACTTTGACCCATTTTGTAAAGTAATCTACTGCTACGACGATGTACTTTTGTCCATTACTGGATGGAGGATTTCAAGTCATGAAGTCTATGCCCCATTTGTAGAAGGGGCCAGCGGTGATGACTGGATGTAGAAGAGTGGGTGGCGCTCGTGCTTTGTTTGCATAGAGTTGGATTTTTTCACATCGCTTGAAAACATGGATGCAGTCATGAAATAGTGTGGGCTAGAAGTAGCATGCTTGAATCATTTTTTGGGTGGACATACCTAAGAGGTGGCCACCGCAAGCGCTGATATGGAAATCATTCAAGAATCTATTGGTTTCATCCATGGTCAGACATTGACAGAGGATGGTGTCGACCCCACGTCGGTAGAATATGTCACCGATGAGGAGATATCGAGGAGCCTGATGGAGAATGCGTCGATGATCATCTCGAGAGATATGAGACCAAAATTTATGTGTCTAAAGGTAAACAATAAGTTATCCATACCAAGGGTCATCAGAGGGGATGAAGAAGAGGTGTTCATTGGGAAAATCTATATTGACAGGTGAATATTTAGCGTCTGAGGGAAACACTATAATAAGTTCGGCGAGAATGAGTGCTTTCTTTCTTTTGGGAGTTGAGAACTCTAGGTCATATTCCTGAATAATGACGATCCATCGAGAAATGTTTCCATTAATATTTCGTCGAATAAACATGTACTACATGGGGTTAGAATCTGCTATGACTTTGGTAGTGAGAAGCAGGATATAGTGATGCAGTTTTTGAACTGCAAGGACCACTATAAGGGCTAGTTTCTCATAATGATTGTATTTTAGCAGTCGTCGTGAAATATTTTTACTAATGTAGTAAATGACATGTTCCCTCCCATCATCCCCTAGTTGGACGAGGACTCCTCCTACTGAGACGACTGAGGCTGATAATTAGAGGGTGTAATCGTGATCATAGTTTGGGGAATAATCAAAGGGGTGTTGGATAGGGCCGCTTTTAAATCATCAAAACTAGTTTGATCATGTTCATCCCATAGAAATGGGATATCATGACATAGTAGGTGTAGGAAACCATGCGTGCAGGTGGTGTAATCTAGGACAAAGTGACATAAAAGGTTAGCTTTTCCTTATAGGCTCTATAGTTGGCACAAATTTTGTGGTGGTGGAATTTCGATGATAGCTTGGACCTTGAGAGGGTCCACTGTGATGTTGTGTTGGGAGACAATGAACCCAAGGAGGAGATGGTGATGAAAAATACACAGTTGAGGGGGATTAAGAGGATATTGTACTGGCAACATCGTTGAAATACAATGCATAATTCATCTAAATGTTGAGTTTGTTTCTTGGATCGAGCAGTGAGGTCATCCAAGTAAGCAAGGATGATGGGAGAAATATCATGGAAAACATAAGTCATGGCATGTTGAAATGTAGAACCTGCATTCTTGATTCCAAAAGGCATGACAAAATAAGAAAATGTACCCCATGCAGTAGTAAAAGAAGTTTTATATTGATTTGCTAGATGGATCTGGATTTGATTGGATAAAGATAACCCATGCATGAAGGACAATGCCTCGTGGTCAGTACATTCATCAATAATTTGGTTGATGAAACAAGTTGGAAAGTTGTTTTCAGGACAAGCATGGTTGAGATCATGAAAGTCGATGCAGACATGAATAATTCCCTATTTTTTGTTAATGGGGATGGTGTTGGAAACTCATGAGGTATATGCAATGGGGTAAATCAACCCAGTGATGCATAACCTGTCAATTTCATCTATTATAGCCACAACTTTGGATGGGTGAAGTGGGTGCTTCTTTTGAAGGATTGGGGTGACATCTAGCCATGTGTCGATTCGATGTTCGACTATAGAAGGATTAAGGTTGGGCATCTTCATATATGACCAGGAAAAAATATCTTAGTATTCCTGAAAGAGAGCTTTGTAATTTGTGAGTTCCTTAGGGGAGCATGCGGTGTCAATAGTGAATTCTTCTATGATTCATGGTTTGATGGAAATGTTGATTTTGACAGTGGGGGAGATAATGGCCATTTTTCCTTCCTAAAAAGAATATGGGGCAGGGATAGGGTTGTTGAACCCGTCTATATGCCCTAAAGTAGTAAAATCCTTGGTTTCGATTGCACATATGGAGGCTTGGATAGGAGGGTCGAAGGCTTCCTGTGAGAGAGAAATTTCTCGGTGATGGAGTTCATTCCATGGGAAATCGAGGGTAGTGAGTTATTCCAGGATATCTTCGTCGCAGTGGAAAATGCAAGAATACATGGTATCTAGGGAGGTGACAAGGGTGACTTTCACAATGTGATTGTCCTCGATTGGCGAAGACATAGAGGGGATATCACAACTTTGTCGTGATGTCTTGCTTGTCATAAACCAAATGTCTAGACACCATGGGTGATAAACTGTGGTAGGGGGTAATATTTCTTGTGGGAAATGAACCGGAGAAATGGGAGGATTTGGGGGAACATCCTCAGACAGTCTATCTATGAACCATGGAGGGGTGGGAAGTGACTTCGGTTCAGGGGAGGTGATGTTGACAGTATCTGGAGAGGGCAGAACCATTGGTGAGGTAGTCAGAGGTTGTTGAATAGGCCTTGAATGACAACCTCGGTATACCACAGTAAAAGGAAACTGGTATGTGAATTCAACAAGCGAGTCACACGGAGCGCAAGGGCATCTCATCTGTTCAGGGACTGAGGAAGAGACATAATGGATGTTGGTGAAATGAGTACCAGAGAGTGGTGGAAGAGAGGGATCTTGCTGAAAGGTTTGGCGTACTTTCATTTTTGTCTAACGAAACTGAGGTACAACTGGGCAATAATGAGTGTAGTGGCCATATTCTGAATAGATGGTACAAACAAATTTGGTTTACAACCCTTTATTTCCTTTAGTGGAGAACGTTGTAGTAGTAATAGATGTTCTTGGAGAAGTGGTGAGTGATGTGGTTTCTCGAGGGAGTTGGATCAGATTGTGTAACTCAGGAAGAGAAGGACACCTATTAATGGGGTATCCCTCTCTTTCGCAGAATGTGCAAGGAGGTTGAACTCAAGGAGGAAGTTGAGTTGTGGGATATTTATTAGTTTTTCTACCCCTAGTTGTGGCAGTGGTGCTTGGAATTAGGGGTGAGGGTGGTGTGGCCAGAGCTAGTACTGGAATCTGTATCGGGATTCCATCTAACTGATGAGGGAGAGATGGTTGAGGAACCATCATGGGTGGGTGTAAATACCATACAGGGATGGTAAGCACCATGTTTTCAAGGGTAAGCATCATGGCTACCTAAAATTATTTTACTCTCGGTGGGGGGTATAAGAAGGGAATTTGAGTAATGGCATGGGGGATTGTCTCACAAACCAGGATTTTTCCCCGGGGGAGGGGGAAATCAGGGATAAGTGGTGTAGTAGGGTTCTCATGGAATCCCTGAGGTAATATTTCTTTAACTGGTGGGACCTCAAGGTGTGGAGAGGCCTCAGTGGGAGGAATGGTGTCTCTAGTGCTAGTTCCATTGGAATATAAAACACACACTTGTGTTGAAGGATGTATGAGAAGTAGTGATCCATGGTATGCCCCCATCAAGGATGGGTCCTTGAAAATTTCGGGACCCAGTTCGATGAGTGAATAAGAATCTAAACTAGTGCAGACAAGAAGCAAGATGTTATCAATGTTTGCAGAATGGTTAGGCTCATAATGTGTGATTTGGTCGATGGTGACAATTTTCCTATTATGAGGGAACATCATCGTTTGAAACATGGAAGAGTACACAACATTCATAGCGTACATGTATCTACATCCAAAAAAGATATTGTAATCGAGCGGGGCATAGATAACCTTAATGTCGATGAGGATGGTTTTTCCCCCAAGTTCCATGGGGAAATTTTGAAAGAGTCCTTCAAGGGAGGATGGTCGACCATCATAGGCTCTCAAGGTGATGGAAGATGGTACTGGCTCAGGGGAGACAAGTTTCTTCCATTCATTTTTTAACACAATGCATGTTTATGCACCTTCATCAATAATACACCGATGAACCATGATGTTCTGAATCTTGACTGGTATCTGGAAAGCTACCAAAGTGGGGAGACGAGGTTCTTTGCTATCTAGATCAAATGTGATGAGTCTAGTATCAGTTGGGTCGACTACCCCCAAGGAAAAAAGTAAGGATTTCCATTCATTTGGACAAGTTTGGAGGACCTCCAATACAGACATGGATATAGGAGACTATGCCAAGTCATCGACCAGACTGTAATTGTGTGCTCCATTAGCCTGAGGTTTATTGACATTCCATCATAATGGAATGCGAGGGATACAAATGGTAGGTTCAATGTTAGGGTACGAAATCATCAAGGGTTGTCCGGTTGTAGATGGATCCACTTCTGAAGTGGTTGGAGGACATTTAGGGGGTGCGCTATATTGATGACCATGCATTTGCAAAATAATTTCTTCTTCGCTAGTGAGGAGGATATTGCGATCCGTTGGGTTTCCAGGGTGAAGGGGCCCTAGATTTTGATACTGTCCCATTTTTGGTGGGGAAGGATGTACCTCCTATTGGGTATTCATCACACCTTGGTGTGGAATATGGTTTTGCAAACACGACAGGGGTTGCTTGTTGCAAATACTGTAGTGGGGCCTATTGAGGGGCAGGTGGCACTAGAGGGCGTCGCACATTCATGCATTCTTTCATCCATTTAAATTTGGAAATTTAGGGGAAATTGTGAATATAATGTCTGTGCTCACCACAAATATCGCAAGGGAATTTTTTCTGGAGGTTGTTGTTGTTCCTCCCTTGGTTTTTGTTATTATTTTCCCTTTGGGTATTCTGGTTACCTTGATTCTGGTTTCCCCAAACAGGGTGGGTTTTTTAGGGCTTATTTCCACCTATTCTCGGGTTATTATTGTTTCCGTTTTTTCCTTTCTTCTTGGAATTATTCGACTGATGGGTCAGATTTTCCATATTCAACTGTTCAAAAGTATGAAGTTGTTGAATGGGAGAGGGATGAAAAAAGTTAACATCGGCATGTGGTTTTCTATTTGGAGGAGAAACTACCTATGGAGGACTAGGAAAAGGAAAGTATGGATTGTTTTGTGGCAATGATCCATAGGTCGCATAGGAGGGGGAAGCACTTTCACTAATGCACAAGTTATATGTTGAAGTAGAAGGGGAACCTAAACTTGGTTGAGAGGTTGGGTGTATCATGGGTGTTGACAAGGGTCCACTCATGGGTGGAGGGGGAGAAACAGGATATGGTTGTTGTTAAGGGGGAGGAGTTTAATAAGATGAACCTCCATATGGTTAAGGATATTCGGGTGCACTATACATAGGTGGTGGTTGGATGTATGGATTGTGGTGTGTCGTGGTACCAATCAACCCATCTACAGTGTGAGACATTCTAGGTTTGTCCTGACAAAATGGTATGGGTCTGGGTGCATCAGGTAATACTTTGTATAAGTAACCCTACTGAGCATAAATGAGGTCAAACTGTTGAGCATTGTTGATGGCTTCCTCTTCGTATTGGGGGAAGGTGGATGTTACATATTTGGAAAGTATAGATATGATTCATTTTAAAAACAAATCAAGAAGTTGTTATTTGGTGGTTTCTGCTTTACATAAACTACGTCGCCGACACCATTCGTGGATGTAGTCAACAATATGCATAGCTGAGTTTTGTTTGCACTCAGAGAGAAGTTCTAAACCAGTGTCATGACGAACTGGTAGTTGAAAAAAGACCAAAAAGGGTTTGGCCAAGGATTCAAAAGTCACATGACACCCTGATTTTTCGTCCACATACCATTTGGTTGATGGACCAGTGAGTGTTCTTTGAAATAACCTTAAGCGGATTGAGTAATCCATGATTATGTTTGAAGAGAACCATAAGTGGAAGCTCATAACATGGTTGGTAGGATCTTCCCCCGATTTGCCTTCAAATTTTGGAATATCAGAAGGTAGCTTGGTAGGCATATTGGTCCATGTGGGGTCATGTAAAATGGGATCATTTGTGAGTTCATTTAAATTGGGAATGTTGAGAGATGCCAAGTATGGCATGGTGGGAGTTGGTGGAGGATTAGTTCTTGTTAAATTATGATCTTGATTTCTTATGCATATTAATTCTTTTATTTTCTTCAACACTTTGATTCCATATTAATACACTTCAACAATACCAAATCATAATCAAATAGCAATAATTATGTAGATAAGTAAGCATGCACATCAACAACACATATACCCTGGGGAAACCCTATACAGGGAGAAAAACCCCAACAAACGATATTCCTTTATTGCATTAATAATGTAAGATCAATTACAAATATCCACCATGAATTTTCTTCTCTTAAATAGATTTCAAAGATTACTCTAACCTGATGAAGACCTAAGACACCTTGCTAAAATACACCTCTGATATGTTGCCTATATTGTTGATATACAACACTGACATGATGATGATATATGCCTCTGATATGAAGCATCTATTGCTGATATACAACACTGATATGCTACTTTGGTATGTTGCCTCTTTATCACTGATATGCTCCTCTATTGCTTCTCCCTCTACCTGCATATCAAAATTGTTTTGAAGAGAGGGGTTGACCTCTGCTTATATAGGCTAAAGAGGAGAAGAGGAGAGGCTTGAAATAGTAACTTGTTTGCATGATTTAATCACAACTCAGCTTCATACTTTAGTTCGAACTAGACTTGAGATTGGTATACTCTAGTTCGAAAATAGAACTAGATTTGAGACTTCAGTTACAACTCACCATTACACTTTAGTTCTAAAATAAAACTAGACTTAAGACTTTAGTTACAACTCATCATTACACTTTAGTTCTAAAATAGAACTAGACTTAAGACTTCAATTACAACTCAACATTACACTTTATTTCTAAAATAGAACTGGACTTAAGACTTTAGTTACAACTCAGCATTACAAGGAAATTCAAAATTCTCTTCATGGAGGATAATGTTACACGTGCCAATGCACTAGATCAATACATTTATATCATTTGCAATATTAGGAATATCATTTTTTTGTAGCTCATAGGAATTTTATATTCAACCTAACCTTTTATAAATGCCTTGACTTTTTCTCATGGCTCACAAAGCTTGACTAGGCTCACATAGGTTGTGTGTTCTCCCTGACTTTTGCTCTAGTCTTTTTATTCTCACAAAGGTTGTACGTCCCCCCTAACTTTTTCACTAGACTGTCTATGATCACAGAGGTTGTACATTCCCCCTGACTTTTTCATTAGACTCACATAGCATCTCGTTCGTCCTGACTTTTTGTTTGACTCTCAGAGGTTGTATGTTCCCCCTGGATTTTGTCAATACCTCACAAGAATGGTTGATTCTCCAAATCTCCCTGGCTAGCCTCAGGGTGGCCTATATGGCCACTCATTGGAGAATTATTGTCAATGCTGCCAAATTTAGCACTCCCTCTCAGCGAGTGTTACAAGAGAATCCTCCTGTGGAGAAGTGGATTCTATCTTGGGCTCTAGACTCCTAAGACCAAGACAGAAAGGGTGCTAATGTTGGTCACTAACATCCTTTTAAACCTAGCTAAACTAATGTATAGAGAAGAGGAAGAAAGGTGTATCTTTTTAACGATGTTCATCCTCACACAGTTCAAGTTGAGCATTGATCCCCAAGCTCCTCGATAAGTCCTGCAAAACAAACAAAGATAGAACAAGCTTCCTATTATACTAAGATTAGCTTGAAACTAGATTTGTCTAATAGAGACAAGTTCATGTAGAATAAACACAACCTTGAAAGAAACAGGCCAAGCACATATGTATATTAATGAGAACAATAGAGAATACTTACAGACCTTTGTTGAAGGTGCAGCGGCCTCTCTTATCTCTCCTTGTCCAACCCTTTTCTCAAATAATCCACACAAAATGATTATGCTTCAATGATAAATATCCCTTATGAGATCATAAGTTTTATTCCTTCAATGTCTCATGCTTTCACCATGAAGATGCCTCCTTATATAGGCTTGGAGAGGCCTAACCACTTAAGATATTTTTGGTATAGGTTGAGGATCCTTCTCCTTCAGTTGTGGATATTCCCTAAGATCGATCCTTGACCTCAGATCTGAATCCAACCAACTCCAAAGATGAGGGGAATTCTTCCCTGATTTTCCTCAATAGACAAAAATCTGCTAAAAAAGGGCCAGTGCTCCCTCAAAATGGGGCACAGAGTGTTTCAACACTCCCCCAAAAGAGGGTACAGAGCATTGGCACTCCCTGACAGTGTATAGGGGAGCGTTGCCTTCCAAAATTGATTTTTGAGTAGTTTTTCTCATGGAAAAAGACTTGTACTCTTTGTCAAATGATTTCTCCTCTTCAAAACTAGTCTTTTGAGGTGTCTTTTAAGTGTTCTTGACAATGTTGTGTGAGACACGACATAGGCAAGATGACAGTTTGATATTTGCAACACTTGCGTCGAAAATGTGACACTTGTGACATTGGTAATGACAACACTAAGCCATCATCGTAATGAGTAATTTTGATGTGTAACAGATTGCCCCCCAAAGTGCAAAGTTAGAAGACATGAACTGATGACTAAAGTACTTTTTATACTTTTTCAAGCAAGGTTATGAACTCAGAGAACCTGGGAGAAGCTGCACACAACCATCAAAAAAATATTATGACATGTTTCAAACCCAAGGCAGACATACCTATGCTTGAGTGATAAATAGTTTCAAGGTATGGCTGCCATAAAATACACTACAGATCCATAATTATATTGACAAAAAGTTATATCCACTGAAGATACAATGTGGATATATACTCCTATGACCTGAACTGATTGTAGCCACGAAGAATACATAGTGGATCTATGAGATGACAAGACATAGGCACGACCAATACAAACTGGATTTATGTAACAATATATGTGTCAATGTTCAAAAGAAACTATGTTGCAACCTGCGAAAAGTACATATAAGAGTGATGACTCAACCCAGGGTCTTCTTACCAATCTCGATGTAGTGTGAATCTAATCATGTGAATAGATGTCCTGATGTCAAACATGGTAGAAACCACTTGATTACCGGTCAATGAGGTAAATTGTTAACAAGCTCGAGGGAAATCACCATTGATGTCAATGATTCCCAAGGTACTCTAGTACATTCCAACGAATGTGAATGGATGAGTTGAAGTCAAACATCCATGGAATCATCCAATCCGAGTTCAATGATGTAAACCCATTGTCAGATGCGAGGAGGCCTGCCATTGAGGCATGCAAGTCCCAAGGTACTCATTGGTTTCTAAGTATAGTACCTAGATAATGTGTTGAAGTCGACAGGAACAAAATTGTCAGAAGAGGGCCCTGATGTATCCCCCATCAATGACATGAAACCGACATAGAAATGTAATTGGTGGATCAAAAGAAAATGGACTGACATGGGTATTGAAACCGAAATTTGTGATGGTTGACTCTTGAGGCAGATACTTCCCTTGAACACTGAGGCACGACAGCAGAAACATGACATGGACCAAAACATGATAACACAGTGGATACTGTGACTTTCTTCGAGTGACCCAAAGGAGTAAGAAAACTCAGAGGATTGGTTCAGTGCAGAGGTTCAACGGATTAAAATGTGAGCAAAGACAAAGTGTCATGTTCAAGGGAAACTGTAAGAGTTACTTGTATTGTTTTCAAAAACTGTTTGTCTTGCTTCTTTCAATTTTTCCCCCATCCAGATAAATGAGTACCTCTTTTTGATTTAACGAGCTCGAGGAGGGTAACACATTCTTTATATAAATCACCTTTGGTAATTCCCTCTTCCTTTATTTAACGAACTGGAAGAAGTAAGGGTTTGGTCCCGTATGGGCCCTTCAATGTATGATTGTTTAACGAGTCCAGAGAAGGTAAACTTTGGTGGTTTTTCATATTTAGAGAGTCTGAAAATGACTTAAAGATGACTCCATTGTTTTCCTTTTTTGTAATGTTAGTCTCGTGAGGCCGAAAAAGAGATAAATTATCACTCAAAAGATGCCCTTTCAAACCTTTTAACTAGTGGGAAAGGAAGCAAGATCACTTGAAAATATTTTCATGTTTAGAGAGAAAAAAAAAAGCTTAAAGACAACTCCAAGGGGTTCATTTTTTGTGTATCCATGCGATCCTGAAAAAGAGATAAAAGTTTACTCGGTGTGTTCTTATGTTTTTTCGAGCGTGAGAATGAACTAAGACTATGCTCGTTAATGTGACAAGATGAAAATCGAACAAAACTACTCTGAAACCTGTCAATAATGTCAAAATTGCATGACAGCATATTAATAAGGCCTCCAAAATATTTTTCAAGACCCAAAATAACTATGTCTTAGGAAAAAATGAAATTTATAATAGTAAGATGGGGTAAAAATATCTTTTACGATTTCATTTGTGAAAATATTTGTAGCAGTGGAGAAATTAATCTCTGGAGGGTGAATTTTTCTTTGTTCAGAGACAGAGCTATGGTCAGTTATTTCTGTCGCCATTTGGATCAGGTTGGTGCTCTTCTTCCTCTCTTCAATATACATGGTTTACATTTGTTTTTAGGAAATTACTAGGCTTTAAAAATGATGCCCTAGAATTTCTCAAGTGCCCAAAATGGCTCGATGCTCCTCTAGATAGGGGAATAGAGTGTTGCAACACTCCCCCAAAAGAGGGTACAAAGCGCTAGCACTCCCTGACAGTGTATAGGGTAGCGCTGCCTTCCAAAATTGATTTTTGAGTGGCTTTTCCCATGGAAAAAGAGTCAAGAATTGTACTCTTGGTTAAATGATTTATCCTCTTCAAAACCATTCTTTTGAGGAGTATTTTAAGTGTTCTTGATAATTTTGTCTAAGACACGACATAGGCAAGATGACAGTATGATATTTGTGACACTTGCAACATTGGTAATGAAAACACTAGGCCATCATTGTAATGAGTAATTTTGATGTGTAATAGTGAGGGAGTCATTCTCAGCCACACCAATCTTTCATCTCAGCTACAAAAATTGTCTCAAGGCTAGAAGCTTGGTCAGGATATCAACTACCTGCTCCCTCATGGCTATGTACTGTAACTTTATAGTTTTTTCTCTAGACCAAGTCTCGGATGTAGTGGTACCTCATGTCAATATGTTTTGACCTGTCATGAAATATCAGGTTCTTTTTCAATTTTATGCAACTTTTATTATCACAGTGAACCACCATCGTCTCAATCTTGTCTCCAAACAACCCAGAAACCAATTTTCTAAGCCATACTTCTTCCTTTCTAGCATCACTTGTTGCAATGTACTCAGCCTCTGTTGTATTTTGTGCAATGGATCCATGCTTTTGGCTTGACCAAGAGATCATAGTGGATCCTAAACTGAAGTAGTATCCAGAAGTACTCTTCTGATCCACTAGGATTCCTACCCAATCAATATTTGCATACCCATGTAGAAATAAACCATCACTGGATGTATATCTCAGACCATAAGTAATGGTCCCTCTAAGATATATCAAGTTTTGATTTGCTTCCACCCAATGTATATGTCTCAGTTTAGTCATGAACTGACTCATTGCAATCACTGCATAGAATATATCTGGCCTAGTGTGGATCATGTACATCAATGATCCAATCAGCTGCCTATACATAGTGGGATCTGCCAAATATGAATGTGTATCAGAATCATGCAACTTCCTTAGGTTGGTAATCATTGGATTAGACATGTATTTGCAATCCATCATACCAAACCTCTTTAGTCCATCTATTGTGTATTTTTCTTGTGCCAAAAATATCTCTCCCCATCTTTGCCATACTTCCAATCCTAGGAAGTAATGCATCAATCCTAAGTATTTCATCTCGAATTCTATGGTTACCTCCCTCTTACACCGGGCTATTATCTCTTCATCTCCTGTTAGAAATATATCATCAACATATAGGATTAGTATAACAAGTTGGTTACCTCTTACCTTGAAGTACAAATTTGCATCAACATCACTTTTCTGAAAGCTTGAGATTTTAAGAAAGCCATCAATCCTATCATACCAAACTCTAGGAGCCTTATTAAGACCATACACGGCCTTCCTTAGCTTGCATACATGAGTACCTTTTTTATGCAGTACAAAACCATCTGGTTGTTCCACAAAGACCTTCTGTTCAATCTTTCCATTCAAGAATTTTGTTTTTACGTCCATTTGATGTAACTTCCAACCAAGAATGGAAGCTAAAGAAATAATAGTTTGAATGGAGGTATACCTGGCTACAAACGCAAAAGTATCTTTGTAGTCAATTCCTTCTTTCTAAGTGAAGCCTCTAGCTACAACTATTTCTTTGAAATTTTCCACACTTCCATCAGTTACATGTTTGATCTTATAGATCCATTTGGAAAAAACCACTTATTTTTCTTTTGGCCTTGATGCAATATCCCAAACATTGTTCTTCATAATAGACCTATATTCCTCAATCATGGCATCCTTCCATACTTGTAATTTATCTGGTTCTTCAAATGAAGAAGGTTTGGCATCACTAATCTGTTCAACAACACAGGTATTCCAACAGAGGACGAACACCTTCAGTAACCACTCACATAACCATATCAAAGATCAACACACCGATGTTTTAACATGGTAAAACCCCTACGTGGAAACATCCACAGCCCCAGCCAATGCGGCCACTTGGAGCAGTTTATTAATGCAAAGAAAAAGATTACAGAGAGATTTTACAAGAGAGTTTCTCACAATCGATCATCGGAAAATGACCCTCCATGCTCTTTAAATAGAGATCATGGACCAATCGGG